>JBAIZZ010000081.1:14566-171977 GCA_037355905.1 Heliconius aoede | reverse complement strand
ATATGCTTCAATTTAAACCTAAACAAATTTAAACTATAGTTTATTTTTATTTTCTATAATAATATTTTTATTTTCAGCTTCACGCTGTATCCCGCATTTTATTTTTTTTTAGACACTCCGCTCCCCATACTCTGCTGAATTCTGGAGGCATTGCGTGTTGAGTGGCAGAATTCAACGCCGCATTTTGCCTCGACACCAGAGCGAAGAAATAAGAAGTATTATTAAATATTTTTATACACAGTACTAAACTAACAGGAGAAAAATAACTATAGTAATTCAAACAGTAACATGCTTTATACATAGCAGTATATGAGAAAACTGTTTACATTGTGTGATAAAATAATATTTGATATTTTCACATCGTTGATACGTAAAGTTAAGCTTCGTTGTTAATTAAGTGGAAAAATTGATTGCACAGCTGTGTAATATGCAGCTATGGGAGTAATCCGTATAGTGGCTTACGGCATATATATTTTATTTATTATCATTTTTATATTGATTTAATATTAATTGTATGTTAAAATATATTTTTTTATTTATATTATATAATAGAAGTCAGTCGTGGCACAGGTGCACCAACGTGTGACTGTAAGCGCAACAGGTTGTAGGTTCGGTTACCACTCGAGGAAAGGAAATATTTAATATTTCAATGCATTACATTTGTGAGAACATGCTGGATTCTTTCTTGTTATATTACATAACTCTCGTGTAACTATAATAAAATAGTACGAAAGTGTGTCTATATATGATTATATTTTTGTTACAAATGAAGTTTTTTTTTTAATTTACACACAGAGAGACAATAAATATAATAAATATATGATTTTGGTTCTACGGAATCTGTATATATATATATATATAATCAATAGCTCTATTGTACTGTTAGAGAAGCAAGTCACAATGACTGAAATTGGACGGAAGCAATTTATACAGCAAAATGGAATATTTAAAAAACGTTGAAATCTTTAAAAAACGTTGTCCAAATTTAGTATAATTTTATTATAAACTGTCTTTTTAGTTTATTCTATACAACTGGCTAATATTTTTATACAACTGGCTAAAATTTTTTTATAAAACGTGATTATATGTTTTTGTTTCGTAAGGACATTTTACGTTAGCCCGTACCACTATTTTTCGAAAACAACTCCACCAATTACCATTACCATTACCGTTGAATATATAATATTATGTAATATATATAAAGAATATTTGCTTACAAAATAAAACGAAAACAAGAAAAGCTTTCTAAAAGTTACAATTTACCTGCACTAACGCTAAGTACATTTTTGTATAAATAATAACTAGAGCTAGCATGAAATAAGTGGATTATATGATTTGTCATTACAATGTACGAGATTATATGTTATATAATATTTTTTGTTTACATTATACAAAATTTTGAATTATACGAAATTTTGAAACACACAAAGTATTTGTTTTAACATGTAGCTAGCAGAGATAAAAGAAACCTGGACACCTCGTGTAAGGATCTTTATATATTTTTATCTTTTTAGGTTTCAGTTTTTTTCCGTTTTCCTTTTACCGCACTACTAAATTGATATATTGCATGTTGAGTCGCGGAACTCAGTACCATGCTTTGTTTTTTTAATTTTTATTACTTCTTTTATAAAAGAAAAATTGTTTAATTGAGAGTCATAAATATATGAAACTAACGACCATAACGCGGCTTCGCTTTACTTAAACTATTGCCTTATTATAGCCAAATTGTGGAGTTTTGTTTTTCAAAAATTGTAAATTAAGTGTTATCTGTCAAAAATTGTAACTTAAGTCTGATGTATGCAGCTATTCACACATAAAAACAGCTATATTAGTAGCTTTTGTGTGAAAGTGGAGCAAATCTACATACTGACAAACTATCTCACTAATATCAGTATTTAATATATATTTTACGTAGTTTGTATGGTAATAATAGTGACGTAAACATATTAATTGTTTCCACCGTAGAACCGTAGAACGTAACGCCTACGCAGAACTCTACAAAGAAAATATGAAAAGTTATATCCAATACACCAATCGTAGCACATAAAAAGCAATAAAAACTCAGTGAAAAGAAACCCGTCCAATACTTGTAGAAACCAAGTTCGTTGCACTTACAAAGCCAATGCCGTTTCCCATATGAGATGCCCTCAGAATACTAATGTACTTAACTCGGTGAAGATGATCAGATAATAGTTGGTATATCAATGGCGAACACTCCTAAAGTGTTGTGCAGTCGGTTAAGATTTGTATCAAAGAGAAATTAGAGCCGACTAAACTTTACGTGTGTAGCGTCACTAAGTAAATTGGCTTTATCTTGTATCGGAATCAATTGATATAGCGCTAGTGTTTGTGTGGAGGAAGGGACGGATTGTTTGTATTTTATATAGATTTGTTAAGGTCATTGTAATTTATTTTTAATATTATGTTTGATTTTAATATTAAATTATTTAATATACATGATAATATTAGAAATATTTTATATTTTCTATTTTTATATCTTTATAGGATTGTTTTTTTTTTGAATATAAAAGAAATTGAGGAACTGCATATAATAAATTAAAACAATTTTCTGACAGTAATAATGTGTTAAAATGTATATTAAGTAAGAAAATATCTTTATTGAAAATGTTTCGAATTAATTAAATTGTAGTTAATTATTGCTCACGCACTGCGGAGCTGCTGCTTAATTACATATTTGGGATAATTATAATTAAAATTGTAGTCAATTATTTAATGTTGCCATTTCATAATAAAATTAATTACATTTTATTTCATTGAAAATATAGATCAGGTCAGCTGTAATTGTATACTTTGAAAAATAAAAATTGTTATTATTTGAAACAAATAATTATACAAATTTGATAGCACTTAGTGTGTAAAACTGTCATCAACGTCCCCTTGTTAAGATGAATTGGTTAAAAATGTATAAATATTGCGTAATGAAAATTTATTATGTATGTTCTATAGATTTTTTTTTATTTATGAAATTTATAATAAAAAACCTTACTCAATTAAGAATTATAAGGCTTTGAATTTTCGATATTCATTAATTTAAACATAATTTCAGTTCTCTTTGACATAGACAACAGAAACATAAGAAATTATGTAAAATATGATATCTGACAAAAATATTGAAGAAATTTTATTTAAGGCTTTACTCAGTTGAATCTTTGAATGTATGTAATTGCTATAATAAAATCAACCATCTTACTTAAAAAAAACCGTTCATCATGAAATATTTAATATTTTTATCGTAAACTTGGGAATGTAAGTGCCTTATCCCTTCCCAGGTTACTTCTGTCTACCCTGCTGTATGCGGAATACAGTGTGGAGCTAAAAAATAGAATACTATTATTTTATAAAAATACACCTGTAATAACAGTTTACATAATAATACAGCCAGTGGCATATTTTAACAAATCGAGCATAATATTTTGATTCGAACACCTGCCGCCAGCACACCGGATGTTAGCTTTTATGCTGATAAAAATAATTTCCTTTTCATTGGAATCGACTTCTATATTATAAATTTACATGGATATTTTTTTTATATATTTTAAATACAATATAAAGAAAAATTAATAGTACTAGATTAATAAAAAAATTATAACAAACAAATATTTAGTTATCACACAATATATTTGTTTTTTTTTAATTTATATTATTAAAACCAGGCCAGCCGTGTACCATAAGTGTGTGACCGTAAGCGTGACAGGTTCTGAGTTCGATTCCCATTCGATGAAATTAAATATTTGTTTTCAATTCCTCGCTCTGTTGCTGAGGCAAAGCGCGACCTTAAGTTTCGCTACTCAATATGTAATGTCTCCAGAATTCGGTGAAAAGACGGGAATGGAGTGCCCTTACACTATGCTTCATCTGCTTATCCTGCTGCATGTGGGACATAGCGTAAAGATAAAAATAAAATTAGATGAACTATCCAATTAAGACTTAAAGAAGAAGAATAATAAAAAAAACAGTATTTCATTTCCTCGAATGGGAATCGAACACACGACCTATCGCGTTTACCGTCGCAAGCTTGTGTCCCTGCACCATTATAAGCTATATTTTCTTTTTAAAAGCACAAATTTTCCCTACACTAGGCAAATAACGTAAGACCATACATCGTTCCACAAATCTTATAAAAGACACCGAAGCGGTACGTCCACATGTTTCGGCTCCTATTTAATATCCATTGAAATGTACTCAAATACACTCTCGAGCGTCATATATTATATAACGTGACACGTATTTTTTTCTAAAGGTTGCAAGAAAATATTTTTTTTATAACATGTCATGCAGTTGTTATTTATAAATATATTTATTATAGTTTTCATACTTATTTTTCATACATTAATTGGTAATATAATATATAATTGTTTTTTTTTTATAATTTCCATGCTTTATTTTTTCTATTAATAATAAAATATTCAATATAAATATAATTTAAATTTAATAAATTTTTAAACTAATTTAACATTCGTGAAGTGGTCGTTTAGCCATATTAAAATCCTCAATATATTAGCTCATGCGTTATTTAAATATAATATAATAGAGTGAGATTTTTGATTTACATCAATTGTTTCATATTTTAAATGAAAATATTTAACCGGATTAATTGCATATACCCGTGACCCGCATCCGTAGCGTATAGGTATGCCTATAAATATGGACTATTGCAAAATATTCGAAACGTCGAATTTCCAATAATGTGTATCATTAAATACTAATGTGTACACATTCACATCATGAATCCAGTCAAATAATTTAATTTAAAGTTATAAAAGAGGTTTTCATATTTTTCATATTTTACATATTATACTCTTACATATATTACATTTAATTTGCATGAAAAAAAAAATCGTTTACAAGTCTCTCTATTTATTAATATTTCTGTCCATTTCGATACTTTTGTATAAGTCGAAAACTGGATTCAGTCAGATAAAGAACAAGCGTTGGACCGGCTTAATGTGCTGCCGCAGGTATCGTTCTGTGCATTCCGCAGTTTTTCGGTTTTATGTTCACATATTTTCTTTATTTTACATTGAAAACGGAGAAAACCTAGTGCTAAGATACTTCATCTTTCATAATGACGGCAAATCTTATAGCTTTTTATATAGTGGCATATTAATAATTACTTACAACATATGTTAATTAAAATAAAATATAATTAATGTCACAAAATTCAAATGAATCACATTAATTGGCAATAAACTTAAACCAGATTAGCTGTAACTGAAACTATAATTAACAAGAACTCAAGCAGAAACGATTTTAACTATTATCATAAATTATTACCATTACGTAATGCCTTCAGAAAGTGGAGAGCGGAGTGTCTTAACCCTAGGTTCCCTCTGCCTACTCTGCTGCATATAATAGAAAGTATAGTAATGCAACTGTACAAAGCCTTAAAATGATTAATCCGACGCTAGTACTTTATTAAGCGACTGTTAGAAAACTTTTGAAAACTCATCTCATTATCGTGATTTGCTTTGATAGATAAAAAAATCTTGATAAAATTCCTTGAAAAGCACAAATCCAACTTACAAGACTCCGTACAAGTACATTTCTAATAACTAAAAGAAAAGCTTTGCTTTCTATTTAATTTTATTCTCAGGATGTGTCTATTTTATTTTGATATGTATTTAACAATATGTTTTATTATATGGTCCATATTTCACCTATAATTATTGGGATTTTCGTAAATCTGTATTCATTAGTTATAACATTTTAAAACAAAGAAAAAGACACTATAGATAGCAGCTTTAACTCAGAACTTAAAAAAAAAGTTTGGACCAAGTTTGGAAAAAGTTAAGTAATTAATAAATAAAATAATAATTCATTAAACCCAAGTGGGGGTTGAACGTATAGCCCTCGCGTTACAATCACAATTGGTTTTTGCGCCACAACAGCCTTAGTATAGTATAAATGATAGTAAAAAAAAACCTTCTTGTACAATATAGGGCTGTGCTGAGCGAAAGTGAGTCCACATTGTCCCGATTAAATATGCAAACGCAATCACGTGTACGCTCACCCCTATAGAGTAGTCATGGCCTAGATGCTGTAATTACTGCAAATGTGGAGTAAAGTGTAAAACAACTTGATCGAGACTGATGTAGTTCAATGTGAGTGAAATTGTTTATGGCTTTTCATTTCTAACTCGTATATGTATGAAAAATGGGTGTGTGTATAAAAATAAGATAAAGAAATTCATTAAAAAGATAAATTTTCTATTCAGCTTTTTGATTGGGTAAGCTATACATAATGGCAAGTAAAAAACCTATTAACAGGCCAGGCTAGGCCAATCAAGCGTGCGAGTGAGTTGTGGGTTCAATTCCTACCCGAGGGAAATTTTATAGCCCTCATATTTTATTGGTATATCCGTGCCAAGATACCCCTGTATAAATTGAAACTGAGAAAATAAATACATATGTATATAATATTTTATTTTGTAAATTTGTAAATCTGTAAAACATTAGTACATGCTAAGATAATTTTGGCAGGAGAAATAACAATGTAGGCAAAACAGTACAATTTGAACGTCGCGGCGCCGACGTGGCGAGCGTTTCTCTCCCTCAAAGTTTTGGCAGCGAAGCCAACGACCTATATTCGCATATCGTTCAGCTCTAATGGGCTTTTTAAAGACTTAGTTCCTTGAAAAGTATTTGGATAAAATAATTTACCATTTGGCCCACAATGCTACTGTACACTCTTAAAAGGAAATGACGCTAGTTTGTTATGTATATAAAGTAATATTTATCATTTATTTTAATTAATTTTATAATATATATATTTTTTATCTTACCAAAAAAATTGAAGAAAGAGAAGAGTATTAACACACTAACTTTGCATGATGAATTATTGAATCTAAGGCATGTTTTCCCTTTTAAAGGTAACTTGTTATCATGTTTTGTCTTATGTATGTAGGAATCTTGTCCTCCACCATTACATATAACTAAAAATAGAACACTCAAAAATATATATTTTTAATGTAAACTTCATTAAAATATTGTTAAAAATCGGAAGCGGTTAACGTTTTTAAAAAAAAAAAAACACATATCGTCTATTGACGTTTATAGATTTTTTATTATAGATGTTTCTAACATATTCGGCAAGAGCTCTGACACCCAATAACAATACTTCACACTAGTTACTTTCCGATATGGGCCGTTGCTTACAAGCAACTGCCTCCGATTGACATTTTTTTTTCGAATGGAATTTATTGCGTTGACCTGGACTGGTCTTGGCAGCGTCATCGGGAGGGGAGGGGTGAGCTTTCCTCGAAGAAAAATTACGAGCTTTGATGGATGCTCGTGAAGGATTGGCGATCGCAGGGGAATCGCGTACGCTAATCAGGGGGAATTCGATCGTTGGGCCCCGTCGCACCGAGGAGCGGATGTGTCGTGAGATAGGACTGGATCTCGGTTGACACAATTCCACTGCTTTTAGTCTTTTTCACCTACATGTACCTTTAACACGAGTTTCCTAACAATTTATTATTTTTCTCATCCATATGTATACATATATAAATCTATCGAGATTTATACGTTTCATTTCCTTATTACATAATAAGGAAATTAAATAAATTTTGGCTTACACATTGAAATTGTCCTGAGGCCGTCGTGGCGCAGAGGCAGAAGCGTGTGCGAGTGGTAGGATGATGGGTTTGATTTCCATTTGGACCAATATATTATTCAAACGGGCGAAGCAGCGAGCGATTCGCGAGTAATGAATATATAAGTTATTAATATCTACTAAACAAAACTCAAATGACATAGGCTTACGCACTACAAACTAATTATCCTTTGTTTGAAATGCAACCGCAAATTTATATGTACATAAATATATAGGTACAATGTAACTACATGTTATTCATAATAAAACGATTCAAATTATTCATAAAAGCTTATATACATCAAGCAGACGTGACTTCTTGCGTCCTTTCAGTAATTTAAAGCTACAAACTTTAGGGGTCTTAACGGCTTTGGCAGTAAACCTCATGTTTGGTGCAAAATATTTAGATAGTAAGTAATATGATGAAAGTGAATGGAAGTGCCGTTTTAGTTTGTGATCTCTTTTAACTGCTTATGCTGATCCAATTTTGATGGAATTTTAAAAATTGTTTAGAAGGTTAACATTATATTCAATAATTTAAATACTTTAAGCAACCAAGAAAAAATATTGTGTAGATTATATTTTAATTTTCAACTGTTTTTAATTTCACGCTGTATCCCGCACGTAGTAGATAGAAACTAGGAACACAGTGCTAAGTCACTCCGTTGCGTGTTCACTGGCGGAGATTAACGCCGCGGTTGAGTTCGTAACTCGAGCCAGGTAATGAAAATAATAAATTTTTCTTTTCCTTCGAGTTTGAACCAAACACACTACCTGTAATTTTACAGTGACATGATTGCATGAGTGCACACAGGGCACAAGTCCTAACTGACCTAAATTAATTTTATTAAAACATAAAATAAAATCATATACTAATACTCTATATATAGAATACAAACGCACATATTAAATTCGACCTCGAAGGTGTACACCGAAAGCCCTTTAATTGTACGGTTGAAACGACTCCGCAAAGAGAAACCGCAAAAGGTAGAAACGCTAAGTGAACAATAGCCTGCGTCTAATAAGGCAGTGCGGTAACAACTGCTCTCGTACCTACAGTCATTGTTATGCCTTGTTCCTTTATAAGCTACAGTAAAAACAGTTGGCTAATTTTCTACTGTTAGTATACTTTTAATGTGCTATGTGTGTATAAATTATTATATAAACTTGCTAGCATAGAGGAAAATAATTTATATATTATATATTTTTAAACTTCACGTTGTATCCCGCGCGTATATAGTAGAGCGAACCCGGGAAGGTTGCCGTTATTGTGGATTTAAAATTTAATCTCGGTTGGAAGATTGGAATTGAATGATATTGGGAAAATGAATATATATATATTTTTATATATATAATTCAGTTTCTTTTCCGATTCAATGTATTTTCGAAATTACAAATTGGATATTTTTCGTCGTAGAGAGAGAGAGAGAGAGAACGCGTGAATTTCTGAGATAATCTGGCATTTGTCCATTTTGCCGTAGTTGCTTCTAAGCTCTGGCTTTAGCTAAATCTGTCAGTATGGCGCTGGTAACGGTATATAAAATGAAAATTTAATTATGTATGACAAAATGGGAATCTCTAACCAAAACAATTATTAATATTTAATTACTTTTCTAATATTATATTTATGCTTACAAAATATTTAATTAGTCCACCAGCTGGTGATGCAGTTGAAAGGGTACTATGATATGATGATTCTGAATTCAATTCCCACTTTGTTTACATTTCTTTTATATGTTTTTTACTAAATACATATTTTAAATTATTTATCAAATTAAAATCGACAATTATAAATTCTTTTTGTCTTTGTAACAAAATAAAAAAATAAATACGAGACAAATGATTTTTTACATTCAAAGGTAATTTTTCCTTTTTTATTTTTATTTGACCACATTTAACTTTTATCCTCAAAAGTTACAAAGTGGGGCGACGTGAAACTTCGCACAGCGGAGAGTCGCTCACCACGTAAACAATTCCAGACATCTGTGTTCTGATATTACATCTGTTGTAATGGAATTTCTAGACACTTATTTTGAACTAGAATTTCGTATTTATACCGGCTTTTATATTTTTTTAAATATAGAAAGAGGAGGTGAGGTCGTGGAGCCAAGGCACAAGCGTGTGATTGTAAACGCTACACGTTGTGGGTTCGATTTCCGTCGTGGAAATGAAATATGCAAATAAAATATGAACAGGGCGATAATATTTTCATTTCGGTGTTGAGTGCCGCTTGTGTTAACACTAGGCTCCCACTGCCTGCCCTGCTACAAGCGGTATACAGCTTAAAGCTGCACAAAAAACCGATAAAATTTGAAAATCAATAATAAGCTTACCGTAAGATACATAACTACATAAATATATGTAATAAGTATGTATGTCTAAATTAATTATCTCCATTGTCTTAGAATTTGCTTTGATTGGCCACTGTATTAATCTGGGCCTTAAATTAATTTGGTGAATAACAACGCAGGGAGCGTATCGCCTAAATTAGGAGAGTAAGATTGATGCGAACATAAACAAAGCACGTAGTCGTGTGTTGATTTACGTTATATCTCCATAGGAAGATCTGTTTGCTCTTAATAAAACACGTTGCTTGTAATAATATTTGTTATAAGTATTTGGGACAATGAGTAAGCATACAGATTTGTTTACTTATAAGCGGCTAAAATCTGGTGTATCCAGAACATAGTAGAGGAAACCTGGAAACTTAGCATTGAGGTACTGCTTTCTCCATTGACACATTTCCATTCCCTATTTACCGCTGAATACTTGAGTAAATGCGTGCTGTGTGGTGGATTTTAACGTCGCATTTTGCCTCGTTACTAGAACGAGGAAATGATGATAGGAAATATGTATATCATTCCACCGAGTGGAAATCGAACCCACATCCTTCGCGTTCACAGTCCACAGTCACACACTTACGCCACAGAGCCACGACGACCTCAAACTGATTATATCAAACACTTTCCCCCTTTATAATTATTAGAACGGTTACATGGTGTGAAATCGTTTAGACTTTGAAACACGCCTTGTCGAACAAAAACACGCTCTAACCCTTAGCTCGCAACGGGACTGATAAAATCGTCCCCTCCTTCTTTTTTTCAATACCCCCAGTATTTCTTTTGTTGTGAAATACACATTTAAAATTACATTGTTACAACCGATCTCGTAAACTTTGCTGTGACAAAGCGACACGAGAGACTAAGTGTTAATCTCATTTAACACATTGTTAAAAATCAACGGGGATAAGCACCGGCGTTTAACGCTACAAAAGATCGTTTTATTTATGCGTAAATTATATACCTTTTAATATTTCACACTGATTTGATTTATGTTGTTTGTGCAATTATTTTTGTTTAAATTTTTGTATTTTGTTAAAGGTTATTTCAAATATTTGACATTTTCATTTCGATAATATTGTAACGAAACGTAACTTATTTATTACTTAATTATTACAGTGTAGATGGTTTAGTGTAGACAAATGTAGATAATTTCGAATTCCCTTGAGTGGGGATCGAACCTACAGCCGTCGCGTTACACTCACATCCTTGCGCCTCTGCGTCACGACTGCCTCGACAGTATTAGTTGAGATATATTCCTATAATATGTATATAATATATGACAATATTCCTTTTTTAAGTACACAAATTTTAAAACAACCATAAGTTGTCAAAATGTTTTTACTCATTAACTTGTTAGTAAAGAAAAAAAATAGCTATCAGTTAAAATTATACTGAACCAATCAGAATTTTCTGTTTATTGGAACCCGTTGAAATAGTCATCCATAAGACCCGGTGGTCTCAGAATAATATCAATTATGAAAGCAACCTTTCGTAAATATTTCAACAGAACTGTACAAAGTTAATCTGCGCTCATTTGGTCGGTCGCTCATTCATATTTCATATTTGAGGGTTATGCTAATTTTCTTGTTTTGTTGTTACGGTATATATACATATTTTATTACGATGCTTCAAACACGATTTGCACAATTTTGTTTTAATATGTTAATATTTTTAGGGTTCCGCATCTCGAAAGATAAAAACGGAACCTTTCTAGGATCAATTTGATGTCCGTCTGTCCGTCTCTGTAAAGCCTTTCCGTCGACCTGCAGTTATGAAATTTGGTACAAAGTAAATCAGGTTCACGCTCCATTCCACACACAACAGGGTAAGCAGAAGGAATAAAAATTGCGCTTTGCCACGATACCAGAGCGAAGAAAATGGAATTATACATTCAAATATATATTTCATTCTCGAGTGGTGATCGAACCCACAACCAGTCCGTTTTACACTGTGTGCCACTGTGCTGTTTATTTGTATCTACTTGTTAAAAGTAGATACAAATAAACGAAGAAATTCCACATATGAAAATTTAAGAGTATTTCATATAAAAAAAACAATACAAACATATTTTTAGTGAATATCAAACAAAATGTGAGCGCATGCCCGCAAAATTGGCGTTGGCGGAATTAGTCCTAGACTTAGACTTAAAGTTTAGAAAAGTATAAAGGTTCTACAATTATTTCTTACTTAACTAATTCTAACTCTTTACAGTGACACCAAAAAATCTTTGAAAAACTAAGATTGCAACGCACTTCCGATGCATTCTTATATAAGATAGTACATAAAAAAGTTTTGGTATAATGCATTTATTTCTTTATAAAAAACTTATTTCATTATCTATATTAAAAAAGTTCTCATTTCACATTAATTCTACAAAAACTTAATATTAATTAATTCACAGAAGTTTATGTTTAAGTAAGTACCTCTGAAACGAATCAGAGTTTTATGACATTTTTAGTTTTAACATTCATCTTTGCATGCAATGAATAAGTTTAAAATTTTATTTTATTACTGACTTCCTACTTTATCAATAAAAAAAATATACAATATTTTTCATGATATAATAAATATATTATAATAACATCCACAGATTACAATAATGTCGTCGTTTACGAAGTATATATATATATTTATATGAGCTTCACGCTGTATCGCATGCACACATTTTTTATAAAGGCGGAATTTTATATAAATTCAACTAATCTCAAAAATTTATTTCACATAAAATAATACAAGGTATTTATTAAATCCAAACAAGTAGCTTATACTTCATGAAAGCTGTCGTGCATATTCTCTTATCTCTGGAGACCACACCACACCACACCGCAGGTCAGCTCGTAGTAGATGCCTCTTTAAATATATTTAAAAAATATACCAATTTTTTCTATTAACAACAGAAAACAAGCTACTATGTTAAAGGTTACTTAACTACGTATGGTATTGGATTAAAAGCTACCCTTGCTTAAGCTCATGTGAGCTTATTAAGTTTATTTATTAAGTTATATTCGATATATATACTTATAATAGAAAAAATGTTATCTGTGGGATTTAATAACATAATAGAAGCAAAACAATGATTTTTCGAATGTTCCTCTATGTGTTATTTCTCTTTAACCTCAGAAACGGCGTAACCCATTTAATTGCAGTTTTTACTGTTGTATTTTGGCAAGCCCCTAGCATTTAGTGTTGGTTAGTTTTTTCAATCGATATATTATAATAGAAAATAAACTATTATTCAAAAAATACTTTTTATTTAATGAATTGACTAAAACTTTTCTATATCACTTTTCAATATTGGTAATATGTATTCTGTTTTTATCATTAGAACACAAAACTAATACAGAATAGTGAATGAAAAAACCAGTGTATGAAAAAACTATTTATATTAAATTGAAGAAAAATAAGTCCACTAATTTATAATACAAGTTATTGATTACAGTTTAGGACAAGCGTTTATTTACTGTTTACTTATCGCCGCAGTCTATCTCTTTTGGGTGAAGATAAAGTGTTATTTCAAGTATAATTATATTAGAAATCGATTTCACGAAGTAAATTATTGGACTTGGAAACAAATTTCAAGCTACAAGGTATTTAATTAAAATATACAAGATATTTAATCACATTATATCTAATTCTATAGAATACTTTATCATAATATTAATTTTTATCATAATTTAATGGTGTAATGCGGTATTAGTTTTTAATTTTAGACTGTCTGTCTGTGTTTATTTTTCTATTATCATACATTTATTAGCCTATATAGAATATAGCTAGAATCTCTATACCCACAATATAGCTTCCGTTTGTCCTATAGTCATGGTTATTAAATTAGTGAAGTGTTGTCTCAGAGGCACAAGCGTGTGACTGCTGTGGCGATAAACGCGACTGGTTGTAGGTTCAATTTCCACTCAAAGAAATTAAATATTTAATATTTTTATTTGATTTCTTTAGAGTCGAAGTAAAACGTGGCGTTGATTTCCGCCACTCAACATGCAATGTGAAGACATTCTGCAGAGAATTCAGTGAAAACTAGGAAGCAAACACTAGGCTGCCTACACTGCTATACGCGTGATACAGCGTAAAGCTGGAATATATACTCCATTTTATTTCAACTAAAGTCAAAAATATAATGCTAAATATTAAAACATCGTTGAAAAAGTCAAATGAAATAAAAATATATGTTTATGTTTATTTTGTTTCGCGTATCCAAACACCAACATCCAAGAATTTTTGGGACAAAAATATTCTTGTTATCCTCTTCAAAAGTATTCATAGAATTAAGACAAATTTATAAGATACTTCCGCTTGAAATAAAAGAATACTTAACCAAAAAAAATAAATTCACAATTTCCCTTTACAAATACGTTTGGCACGCTTTGATGAAACGTCTCTCGAATTTTCAAAGCCTCAAATATTATATTATACCTGAATTAATTTTATTGGAATTCATCTCGTCATGCTCTTAATATAACTTGGCAGGCAGTTGTTTACTTACAAGTTGTCGAGAAACTGAAATATTATATGAAAGGTAAATTTTAAAAGTAAGTAAGCAATTCGATTCAGACAGCTCGTAGAGTCACAGTACATTTACTGTGACAATATAAATATAAATGTTATTGTATTCATTGATAGAATAATATTTATATTAATATTTTGTTCTAGAAGTATACTAATTATACAGATCTATTTGAACTACGAGTACATTATTCAATTTAGATAACTTTTTTTTCTTTTTTTCATGGTTTATTCAGCATATAGCAGAGGGAAACTAGAGACCTGTGTTAAAACAAATTTCCCTCAGTGAGAATCGAACCCACTACCGTCAGTCACATTTACAGTCGCACACTTGTGCTTCTTGCCCCACGACAGTCTCATAATTTTCTTATATATATATAAAAAAATACATAAAATTATTTCTATAATAGTGTAAATTGCCTCAGTCATTATAAAAATGTAAAATTTTTATATCATGGTTAGGCAACAAACAATAAGGCATATCAATTTCTATTCCATTTGCATGTCTAAGTTCTGCATGTCTAGAAACTATTTAGATTCCGACATGTCATTAATATCTAAAACAGAAACTTGGTTAAATATTGATTTATGATGTCAATAAGCTTACTGTACGCAGATAGTACTGATAAACTATTTAAATCCTGTTAAGGCTAGATTTTGTCTTTATGAAATACACAGAATGAATTCATGTTTCTATATTATTAATAGTTTATGTCGTATTTGTATAATAATGTTATACTGAGGTCGAACTCTATTTGTTACATAAACACTCACGTTTAATCTACTTCTATTTTAGCTTAACTCACTTAATTTTTCCACATAATATATGATGCGATAATCCAGTGCCAAAACACTGCGTTCATTGCAGTCAAAGCATTGGCATTAACTTAATAGCACACTTTGTATTGCAAAATAAGACATTAAATTTTTATATATTTCCGAATTAAATATACTGAGATCATTAAAATATTTAAACAACAACATTATCCTAATAAAATAAAAATATCACTGCGATCTGTTTGTTCATTTTGAAGAGGTCATCTCGTAAAGTCCACATCTGCGCTGTACATTATTTATTCACCCCTTAATAACTCGAAGGTAAACCTATAATTTCATAAAAGATGCTTTGTAAACACAGCTTTTGTTTGAAAGCTGTTAATCTGATTACAATAGGTTTTATTTAGTTATAGAATAGGAATTTCAGTTGATAATCTGTACGGTAGGGGGTCTTATGAGATACATGTCAGTAGATACTATAGAATTTTTTATGGTATGATGTGATAAAAATATATTACAATTTGTATCTATGCCTAGATCTTTTGGACTGCCGAAATAAAATAGGGTATGTACTCTACTTTTATGTAGTACTGCATATTTTTTGTTTAGTGTTGAGATGCACAAATAACAAAACGATTGTAATCCTTTAAGTATAAAAAACATACAAAAACACTAACGTAAAACCGTTCAAGAGATAATTTTTAATAATATTTTTTACAAAATGTTTTATTATTTTTCCATTCCATTATATATTTGTCATATTTAATTATTATATATTACATAACAGTAAATCTTATGATAATCGACTAAATGAATATTAATGTTTACAAATCTAAAACAATTAGTGGTATAAAAAATTCCAAACACCACAAAAATAAGATTGTTAAAGTCATTATTTGCGCATAAATTGCGGCCGCATCCACTACCTGCCCGACGTTGTTAATCTCTTCTAATTAAAAAGTAACGAATTAATTATAGTATCACCAATCTTTCTATCTTTTACATGTTTATGTTTTTGTCACATGAAGTAATTTTGTTACTATTTATTAAGTCACATTTACGATTTTACGCACGCACCATCCGGTTCCTTTCCTCCCTATGGCCATTCTTCTAAAACGATTTAGATTAAGACAATCAATTTTGCAAAAAATATTTTTATTCTAATTTGTGTTTTTTTTTAATAAAATTGTTAAATTATAATGTACACAAAAGTCATTATCACAGTAAGTCATTGAATAGTCATAGAATTCTTTTCAATCAAATGTACAAAAGAAACTACGATTATTTCTTTGAGAAATATTTAATTTAGAAATAGTAAATTTCTTTAGACATACGTAAAGCTTAATTAATATTGAGGAACGTAATTAAACATTCGTTCTCTTAAAAAAGTGTAAATAATTTATACTTTATGCGACAGTCCGCAGCGGAAATAGTACATCTAAGTACCTTAAGCTAGGAATCTCGAGTAAATATTTATTTTAGCCATACAGATATTACTCGCTATACCCCCAGCTTTCCCAGGAAAATGTAAAATGTAAAGTACGCTAATGTTTACAGTAAGTTACGACTTGCATTTCCTTTAGAAAAATAATTATACACATCCTATTTATTTTGTATGAAATTTTCTTCCTTTAAAATTCAACAGCGCCAGCTCCATCAAACGCTTTTCTAAATCCGAGAGAATAAACTACCGCAGTGAATTAGTGTGAAGATTTTAATCTCAGAGATTGTTATTTAACGAAATAAACGAACCCAAAGCTCAGTGAGCTTTAAGGAAATACAAAACTTAACTTAGCTAATTAATCATTTAAATATTAATTTGTTCCGCTTTCCACGATCAATACGAAATGTATAGGAAAAGGCTGGAGAGAGGAATAAGTAGTCACCAGTTTCCCGCTGTTTCCCGTACATAGCAAGATATGCAGAGGGAACCTAGTGTTATGACACTCCGTTCCCAAATTTACGCCATTACGCTACGATGTTCTTGTTATAGTTATTATAAAACTATAACAAGTTTATAAAATCAAATAAATATAGGATTTGGTATATTAACAGTTGTACACGAAATTAAAAATATATAAGAATGCATTCCTTGTATGCACAGCACAAAGTGTAAGTCTAGTAACGTACCGTCGTTTTCCATTTCCTTTATATTAAGATATTTTATAAAGCGTTTTGCCTTTCCCGGATGAGACCGGTCTACTGGTGTTGATTTTCCACAACATAAAGTTTAAAATTAGTTGCTTTAAATTTTCGACATAATCTTCTGCTGTTATAGCATAATTTTAGTAGCGTTAGAGTAGAACACCTGTCAAAATCTGATTATAAGTAAAAATCTAATAAAATCTTTTGCTATGTGAGAAATTTAAGTGTTTATTCAATTTACCCATTTTTAACGACCTGTCCTGATCCCACATAATATATTTCAATTAAAAAGAAAGAAAAAAAGGCCATCTCGGGGCAGGGCCACGAGCGTTTGTCGAGACGGGTTGTGGGTTCGTTGAGTTGAGGTACCCTGCTACAAGCGGGATAAAGCGTGAAGATAAAAAAAATCGTTAACATTGCGAAAATAATTAAGTTTAAAGATTTGTACTTGACTAAATATGCAATCAAGACGTCCGTACGTTTTGTAATCTCTAGAATAATTAAACATACATTTTTATTGATGTCGATAAATTATATTTTATGATACTTTAGAAGCTATTTCTATTCATCCGAACGATCATGACATAAGGATTTTCAAACCGTAGTAACGGTTTTGGAACGACCTTTGCTTTGTCTGCTTATCGGTAATTATTTCTATGCCAAGTTGTTTTACGTGTAGAGGTTATTTAGTGTTGATTTTTTTTTTATTTTCCGTTTATATTTTACAATATATATTATATATTGTAAAATATGTCTGTCAGTAATGACTTTAAAATAAGTTTATAACGAACACATACAGGAAAAGCATATTTTGTTTCTTATATTTATTTATTTTCACGCTGTTTCCCGCACATAGCAAGGGTAAGCAGAACGAACCTGGAACATACCTATTAGGACATAAAAGAATTGCTTATTTCATTCTCCCGAGTGGGAATTCAACCCACAATCGTTGCCTTTTCGGTCCCACGCTTGTGACACTGCACCACGACGGCCTTAAATATTAAATAAAATAAAAAAAAATCACTATTTCCAAACACCGTACAGTCGAAACGAGCATGTTTTCTCTAAAATTTGAAGTATTATAAAACATTTCGATAACATAAATCGTTCGGAAGTTTTCCGAGCAACTTTTCGCATATAAATAATTGAATGGTGCCTTTTATACTAAAGCGGATATAAAAATTCCACGTAAGTAAAGCTTAACTGAAAAACGAAAAAAATATATATAATAAATCACATATCATATTTCAATAAATATGAGGCCCGTTAAAATATCAATGAGGCATTCAGGGGTACGTGAGAATCGTTCAACCTAATAGTAATGTTGGCTCCTAATAATTCTTCACGAATTATTTCTGTACCAACTTCCCTTATTTTATATTTGCTATAAAATATGTTTTTATGAAAAGGTAAATAGATTTTAGAGGCCATCATGGCGCAGCGGCACAAGGGTGTGACTGTAATGCGACGGTTGTAGGTTCGATCGCCACTCGAGGAAGTGAAATATTTATTTACGTTTATACTTCCATTTCTTCGCTTTGGTGTCAAGGCAAAGCGCGGCGTTGAGTGCTGCCACTCAACACCCAATGCCTCCAGAATTGGGCAGAAAGTGAGGAACGGCGTGTCTTAACACGAGGTTCCCTCTGCCTACCCTGCCCTGTGCGGGATACGTGAAGCTGAAGCTGTAAATCATTGTTTGTTTAGTTTAACCGTTATTTTTTTTTTAAGTAAGCAAAGTATTATTTGTTAAAAGCTTATTTAATATAAATGAAATTACAACTAATAAATTTTACAATTAATTAGTTCCATTATGACTATTATATATTTATAATTAAATACACAACAACTTTCAAAGCCAAATAAAATATCTTTCGAAAAAGTCAAGCCATTTAAATTTTCTGATCATTGCCTTTTAAAAATCATTTCAATTTCGAGTCGGTATTTATAATTATTCATTTAAAAGCAAATTTATTTTTTAAAAATACATTGGATGTTAAGTTCTGAAATTGAAAAGCCAATTTATTTATAGGTGGAAGCGGATAAACAACATAGATCCTAAAAAAACAAAATCGCCAACAATTTAGATTTATATTATTCGGAAATAAAATCTACCACTTTCCGTGATGGATTTCAAATTAATATTCTCATTTATTCGTTCAAATTAATGTCGAAAAATATCTAACTAATAGGTATTTTTTGTGTAAACTATATTATAGTTCACTTTAAACTGAAAAATATATGGAACTCTCGAAATTTTCCTATTCGCCAGAGGCTTTATCTCATTAATTTCATCTCTCAAGTTTCTTGCAATTTTAAAATCTAAATTACTGGTCGGCTCTTGCATCCTTTTAATGATGGGTTATGAGATATGAAAGTTTTTAAATAAAGAATGAGATCATCAACAGATTATAAATTTTGTCACAGAATATAATTGAAATACCTTATTGGATTTGTTGTTCTACAATTTTAATTATCTATATAGTTTTATTTTTTAAGTAAAAGTGAGGTTTTAGTATAAATTTTGATGAAATTTTATGAAGTACATTTGTTAGTAGTACGAATTTTGTGAGTCTTGTAATTATATCATATGAAAATAAAGAATCTCTTTTATCATAAGAAAATTAAGGAAAGAGTATTTTTTAAACAAGCTTTTTATAATAGATTTGTACTATCCAGTATATAGATAGATATTTTTATTCATGTTGTATTATATTTTACAAATGAAGCTCTTTCATTTTATACCCATAATAGGTAGGTGGCTTGTGGAAAAAATTTAAATCTACCATTTTGTTACGGCCTACGGCTATTTTAGATTAACAAATAAAGTAAAGCCTAAACAAAATCAGCTAAATCTTGCCTTTAAAGTAACCTATTAAAAGGCTCAAATAACAAAAATATAAATAGATTGAAAAAGAAATCTGAATTTATTTTGCATTCTCTCTCTCATGTAATGATCAGTAAATGATTGACGGATGGATGAACATCAGTTCCTATTCTTAGCTGTAATGTAGGAATATTATATATATAAGCAGCTAAAAGAACAACAAAAAACAGACATAACATATAATGAATCTCTGTCATATGTTATAGGAGCCATGTGCCAATTTGCAGGGCAATTTCGCTAGTTCCACATAAAGTTTGGTGTGGCGCCGCAATGTCGCGTCGTCCCTGTAGTCTGACAGACGCCAGCAGGGGACGGCGGGGTCCGTGAACTCTCCCGACAAATGGAGAAATCGGTTTTGATTACCATATTGACTTTCGTAATACAAAGTAAAGAATAACTTTTATGATCAACGTATATATGTATAGTATCGTTAAATAAAAGAAAATAATTGGCTTATTTTATCACCCAATATTATCTTAACAATATTTTGAAAAAGATGTGCCCAATAAAAAAAAACGGTACCTATTTTTTTATTATATCCAAATTATACAAAATTTTACATAAATTATAGCCTATGTATTTTTCTAATATAAAACCGATATTATTGTAAAGTTTCATCTGAAGCCGTTCAGTAATTTGTGCGTGAAAGTGGAACAAATTTTCACATTTATAATATCAGTAGGATGTCAATGTCACTTGACCTTAACACAAATTTAGAAAGTATTTTCATTAATTGAAAATAACCCGCTGTCATTTTGACACCAAAGTGTTAAAAATTCTTGTTAAAAAGTGTTATGAAGTAACAGCCATGTTTAAAAATTTCTTCACGCTGTACCCCGCAAACCTTGCATAGGTAACCTAATGTTAAGATACTCTGTTCCATACTTTCTGCTGAATTCTGGAGGTGTTGCGTATTGAGTGGCGAATCTTTTGCCTCAAAAAAATGAAAATATCAATTTAAATAAATATTTCATCTCCTCGAGTAGGGATCGAACCCACAACTAATCGATTTTACAGTCATACTTTATGCCTCTACGCCACGACAAACTACATTAAAATACCATATTTATTAATGAAAACGGCATCTCAAGATCGATATCGACAGCCCAGAACATTTTAAAAATACGAACTTAAACTTGATTGTTTAATAAAATATTTGTATAAAAGTGTAGGAATATAATTAATTAGTAAAAGAGCACGACAAACAAAATTAAAAATAATTCAAAAGGCAAAACCCGCTATTGATGCTAGAATAATAAAGGTTTTAATTAAGATGGACATTAAAGATAACAGTTAAAGCTTCCTTAGGACAATGAAATAATATTATCGTCGCTCACTCAGTTGCTTAAACGATTTTAAAATATCTATTTTAATTTTCCCTTTTTTTCCCGACAACCAGTCGTGGTGCAGGGGCACAAGTGTGTGACTGTAAACGCGAATGGTTTTTGGTTCCATCCCTAATTGAGGAAATAAAGTAGGAAACGACGTGTCGTAGTACTAGGTTCGCTCTTTATACCCTGCTGTGTAAGGCATACAGCGTGAAGCTGATTTATTGGATTTAATTTATTATATTTTTTAACTTGTAGTAGCTAGATAATGACAGGCAGTGTTATGTAATTAAGACAACAATTCAATGAGTTACTGCCTTTTTAATCCTCAAGTGAAAGGAAAAGATTATGACGAAGATAATCTGCTGAGTCTCAAAGCAGTTAATTAAAGAACCCATTAAATAAGTCTACTTTATTTAATAACACAAGCAAAAACATAAAAGTAATCAGAAAATCGTGAGAAAAACAGTACGGAGGAAGTCTAAGAGTGTCACATCCGTCTATCTGTAAGTAGTTTTCACATATTTTTCCTATAAGTCATTAGGCATTTCCTATAATTGCAATTTCACGGTAAGATAACGAATTATTTTTCTTTTATTTTCAAACTCCAAAAACAAGAATACCAGTTCTGTAGCATCTATAAGATTGATTGATTTGATTTCATCGCTCTGGTGTAAAAGCGCGGCGTTGAGTTGCGCTACTCAACACGTAATGCCTAGGGACTTTGGCAAGTGGGGAAGGGAAAGTCTTAACACTAAGACACAACAACCCCCCTCCCCCTGTGTGAATCTAAAAAAAATAGAAATAAAGCAATACGTAATTTATTACATCTATTAGTGTCATTTACACACGACTGAATTCAATTACATAGAAGCATCGTCATTGAGGGAAAAGCTGTAAGCTGTGCTGACTGGCTCTTCGATGTAATAATAAACGAGAAATTCCTATTCATATAAGAACGATTGCTTATGCTTTTATATAAAGGGCTATTAGCATTCAATATATCGTTATTTCCCTGTTTTTAAAATTTTTAGAAAAAAAATAGTTAAACGCTTAGTTTCAAGATATATTTTTGTATAGAGCAGGCACTAGGCAAACCGAACCTAATGTTAAATCACTCCCTTGTCCACAAATCCTGGTAACACCAAATATGGTGTGTCGAGTGGCGAAACTGAAAACCATATATATTTATATTGTTACCAGTAGAAATATAGGCGTCGAACCCACAACCGTCACGGTCATTACAATCAGAATTATAATTTATAATATAAGAATAAAAAATTGCAATTTTTTTAAAATTAGGATAGTTATAAATTTTGAAAATTTTTTACCGATATTGTAATGATAAAAATAAGCGTGTTGTGCGTGTAACGATGCAACGAGTAATAAACTGTGTTTTTAACGGGAAAAAAAATAAAATAATATCGTTGTCGCAGAGATTAAAAACACTACACTGTACGCTATAGTAATTTATAGATTCTATTTTAATTTCATACCTTTAAATGTTATATTTTCCAGAAATTTGAAAAATTTGAAATTTGAAAAAATTATCTACAATATTTTAACTAGCATCATTCTATATTAAAAAAGATATATGAGATCGTTATTGATATCATTAAAACATAAGTGAGAAGCTACTACTTTTTAGCTTTACTGCTTTATATTCTAAGTTGCTGTACCCATTTTTTTTATATATTATATTCTAACTAAAAACCTTATTTCATAATATAACTTTGAATTTGATTATTTGAAATGGCTTCCTCAAATGTAATTTTATGTTCAACTTTATTAGTAGATATCCTCTTAGATGCGATCGGGGAATCTCAGACTAAGAGCAGCCCATGCATTTGTAATTTGGTTTCGCGTAGCATCGTGAGCTCCGGTGTTAAGTGGAGGATAGTTAACGTGCCTGTGTAGGTATATCTTCAGATTGTAGGTTTCATGTTTGCTATCCATCATTTGTCTATACAATGATTTTTGTACTTGTAAGTATACATAAAAAATTGAAATACTTTAAAACAATGGAGCGTTTAGTAGAAAAATCTCTTTATAGTAACTTCTGACAAATATAAAATCATATTCCACACAATAAATAAGTTATTAAAATAAAAAAAAATACATGTAACTCGGGTCTGACTTGCTCTGTGCACTCTGGCCACTCAATCTAAGTAAAATGAGAGGAAAATTGAGTTCAGAGTTACTTATTATCAAGTTCTCAATAGACTAGAAATAGATATATATATTTTTAACTTAGATTCTTAAAAAAATTGCGTGTTTAGTGGCAAGATTTAACACCGCAATTTGCCTTATACAAATAAAAAAATTGATTATTTTATTTCCTCGAATCAGAATCGAACCCACAAGTTGCCGCATTTCCAGTCGTACACTTGTCCCTCGATAAAAGCCGTATTTGTGTATGTTATACATATTTATGTAAAATAACTTATAATAACCCATATATATCAATAAATAAATTTATATTTTATACAAACATTTAAGAACAATATATTACGGACGGTATATTTACACTATTGTTTACGATTCTTGTCTCTACATTACTCGTACTCGTATTTACTCGAAATTTATTAGCGTTAAATCTCTATTTATTCTATTTATCATATTATATTATTAGCAAGTAAAATATTATGGGAAAAAAGCACCATTGGAAGTTATTTTATTTAATTATAAATTTAGATGAAATGTATTTTTCGGATAAATTAATATTTTAGGAAAAAAAAATATTTTTTATAAATATCATGAGATAGAATGCACATTTTCCTTAAATTTTATGTATCTTGTATATGATTTTAAATATATTTCTTATCTACATCTCCATACCCTAACACCATAAATCTCTAATCCACACATAATTAACATATTTAACTACTTATTATAATTATTTTAATATGCTAAGTACTGAATACCCGCAAAATACGGCGTTAGCGGTAATATGTTTGCCGTATGCTAGCTTATACGAGTAACGAGGGGTAAGCGTTTGTGAATGTAAGTACACTAAGATTTATTCATGCTGCAAATCCTGGTGTAAATTAGTAAGTCTACAGGGTCCGTTATTAGGGTTATAAAATTATAAAACAGTTACCGATACTCAAATTTCGTTTGTTTCTTTTTTTAGCTGCATAGTGTTGAGATACTCCATTCTCCACTTTTCGCCTTGTATCGTATCCTGAAGTTAACTTGTACAAAAGCTTAGAAAATCTAACTTTAAAGCGGCTACAGCTCATTGACCGTACTGTACATAATAAGATTTCATGCAAAATTAATTTTCGTTGTATAATCCAAACAGAGACAAATATATGAATATAAAACAACGTATTAGATTTGTGTACCTGATAAAATATGAAAAACAGATATTACAATAAAAATAAGCATTATGTTCTTATTTTATATGGCAATTTTTTCTATTATTATTATTAGAGCAAGACTCCATTTTAACTTGTAATATATAAGAATACTTAAACGTCATTTGGACACCCCTGCGCAAGTGCGTATTAATTTTGCAAAACCAATCATGCAACGCTATTGTGCGCTACTGGGGTGTTGCCGACATACGTTTGCTTATATATACTATTTTATGTATTTTTAATCTAAGGAGATAAATCTCTATTCTAGAAATGAATTCGTGTTTTCCATTGGCAATACGAAATATCTTATTATAAATGCGAAAAAAAATAAATATTTAGCTATATTCTAAAATTTATTCTTTAAAATATTTTCATTTCTTCAGAGAAAATTTGTCTTATACTAAATTCCATCCTCCTTATATGGCTTTGAGTACCCGAATAAGCATCAAGTCAACAAATCGCAAAGAGAATTCGCATTTACCATATGTTCTTCCAACGGTAATAACGTGCAGACAGTTCCTTTTAAATGTTATATATGTTTTGTACGCGTATATAAAAATAAACTTTTACAATATATGCTTTTATTATCCAAGAGATATACATTTTATATTTTTAAATTAATATAATATATATACTGTTTCGACGGTGGGACAAGGGTCCAGTCCAGCGCTTGGTCAGTTTGACTAATGAAACTTTAAATTATAAAAAAAAGTATTTTAAATATTTTACAGCTTCATATTCTTCGTAGATTTTACTTACGAAATTAAAGTAATATATATAACTACATATATATTCACAGTTTTTTTCTTCTAAGTAAAGCTACCGGATTCGAGGATTAACAAGATTTCCTTTTTTGTGATTGTGATGGGACTTAGAGCTTGAATGCCCTCTTGAAATATTAACGGAATGATTTTAATACATAAGTGTTACACAAATATATTTTATTTAAAATAAAATTAATGACAAGTATTTACTTGAGTGGAAGTTATGGAAGCTACCCTTTAAATGTATTTAAGTATGTTTTTTCATCATGTATGATGTATAAAATAAAATATAGATTTTAAAAATTTATAAGTATCAGTATTTTGATAAAGCCCGAAACTGAAATAAGATATATACAGTTTCTAAAATATAAATTTACTTGTAAAATAACATTCACAGTAATCACGTAGTAAAAATCGTAGGAATATTAATGCTTATATAGGAAATTGTCGTATCATTAAAAATAGTAATACACAAGTAGGTATATTCCGTAGGAACCTCCTTATATTATTCTTTATAGGTTAAAAAAATAGGTATTTTATATATTTTGATATTTTATTTTTCCCATTCATTCTCTCTCTGTAATCTTAACTGCCCTTTTTATATTCGCTACATAAATTCTAACGACTTCTCATTCAATACGACATTAGAAAAATGTAAGTTATCAAGATTTGTTCAGAAATATTAAGGCAAGAAGTAATCATTTCTTAACATTTATTTCGTAGTAATTTTCTGTTGAAAATTACTTAGTAACAAGGAGTCTTATATAAAAGGAAATGTAAAAAACAAACCATTTGAAAGACACAACGCAATAAAGATTAAAAATAGTGGTTCGAGCCAAACAAAGAAAAGCTACGGTTTTTATGGAAAAATTTGTAGCAGAAATTTTGTAATGTATTATTCAAATTCTTTCATTAAATGTTCACTGTGAATCTGACGATGTAGTTTACGTTTTCAATAGTTATTTTCACCAGAAGTATGATAAGATAAATAATGGTGATAAGTTCCGTCATCACCAACCGCTGTCTCTGAGTATATAGAATGTGGAGAAGTGGAGAAGGAAGAAACAATATTAAGTATAAAATATACCAATTTTTTTTTTAGCATCACGCTGTATCCCGCACACAGCAGGGTAGGCAGAGGGAACCTCGGTGTTAAGACACTCCGTTCCTCACCTTCTGGAGAATTCTGAAGGCATTGCGTGTTGAGTGGCAGAACTCAACGCCGCGCTTTGTTTGACACCAGAGCGAAGAAAAATGGAAATATAAACGTAAAGAAATATTTAACTTCTTCGAGTGGGAATCGAACCCACAACCGTCGCGTTTACGGGCGGCAACCTTTGGCCACTGCGCCACGACGGCCAAATATTTTGAACATGAATAAACGTTAAATAGTTAATTCATTAACAACATATATATCTAACTGTAGGCATATTTTGTCTGCTCTAATATTGAAAAATTTCTGTGCCTTTCCAATTTAAAAACTTATATTTTACTTTCAAATTGAAATTACATTATTATTTTCCAATACAAACAAGGAGTTTTGAATACGCTTTAAATAAAATTTGATCTTTCTTAAATCATATATAAATAATAATATATCTACGATATATTTAATAAAATATAATATACCTAAAGAAAGTACATATATATATATGCTCATAATTTGATTTCACTCTTGTTATCTTAAAGGCATACCAGCTTTTAGGCATTTCCAATAAAAAGTAAAAGTAAAACCGGAACGCCATGAAGTCTTTCTAGTGAGTACCGCGTGGAATCTATCCTTTGGCTCTTAAAGGATTTATTAGAGCTCGAAAAATGTTTTTCCTGTTATCTTCTTTGAAAAAGTGTAAAGGAAAATTGAATTAATAGACGAATGTTAGTGAGATATAGACAGTGTGTCGGAAAAGTTGCATATATTTACTATTATTTCTCTTTTCATTACATATAATACGTTTTACCGTTTTGTGTGATTTTTTGCATGTATCTTTATATTAATTAGGATAGCGAAATCTATCTCCATATATTTTTTGCCTTATGCTGTATCCCGCATAAAGAAGTGTAAACAGAGGGATATAGCGTTAAGCGCCCAATTTTCGATACATTGCCAGAGAGTTGAAAAGTGTTGGACATACATACATAAATACATATTTCGACATATTGAAGAGTGTTGGAACTCAATGCCGCGATGTCATGTTACCGGACCAAGAAAAATAAACAAATCATTCCCCGAATGAGAATCGAAACCACTACCATCATAAAATAGTATTTTTAGGGAGAATTTTTTTTTTATTTATTACGAAGTATTTATATTTTTACACAAATTAAGAATTTTTCAAGCGTTATGTAGTAGGCACGTGACTAGCTTTAATAAAGGCTTCGTATAAACGAGATAAGTGAATTTTATTAATGTAATTTTTTTTCTTCTTTTTTTGCTTCTTTTTGTTTTTGTATAATAACCATATAGGTAAGAACTACTGACTATAAGGAAGAAAATACCCAAAATATTTGTATTCACTTATCTACAAGATAATTATTTCACAAAAAAAAAAAATTACATTTGAATATTTTCTTAATATGAACACAAAACTACATCACGAGGCCAGTCGTAGTGCATGTGAGTCAAACGTGACGTGTAGAGTAGTGTAGTGTACACACTACACTACTACAGGTTCGATTCCCGCTCGGGGAAATGAAATATTTAATTTCTTTGCTCTGGTGGTGAAGTAAAGCGCGGCTTTGAGTTGCCCTGCATGCAAGATACAGTGTGAAGCTGACAAAAAAAAAGAAACTACATAAGTTTACAAGATTCCTCATTAAGTAGCGCTTTTTTAAATCTACACTGAACTTGCAAAGGGTTGAGGGATTTCACGAAATCACAAAGGGTTCTTCTCATTACAGCAAAAGTGTGTTCCCCCTAACAGCGCGCTCGTGGAGATTTCTATTCAAACGCTTGATTTCTTTAAGAAAGCTTTTGATTTTTGCACTTTTATTTATAACCTTATTTCAATTTAGTAGTTGCTATTTCTACTTAAGAAATGTATAATTTATTTTTATATTCTTATCCAATATTGCTTTTTACTCTTTTTATTCTTTTTACTAAAAATAATATTGAGTCATTTTTTTTTAGACTCACGTTGTAACCCGTGCACGGCAGGATAGGCACAGGGTACCTAGTGTAAAGACACTACGTTCCCCATTTTAATCCAAATTCTAGAGGCATTGCGTGTTGAGCGGCGGAACTCAATCGACATCAGAGCGAAGAAGTGAAGATATAAATTTAAATATATATTCCATGTGATAACTGAGCACGGCACTTCTTAAGTCGGCGATTATATGACCCGCTATCAAATAATATCAAATTTGATTGTTTACTTTCACTACTTTTCTTGCAGGATTCACTTAGGTATATACGAATTGCGGCAAGTATATTAATAAAATAAATGTTCAAAATATAGACAAACAAAAAATCTATTTAAATATTTAAATACGTTTTACGTCAAACGAAATTCCAAGTAAGTCATTGATTCAGAATATTAATTTTTAGTTTTTAGAATTACATTTTTAACGTATAAAATTTATATAAATTATTTAGACACTTTTAACAAAAACTTAATTTGAAATATTAATTTAAAGTGGCCTTAGGGGATACTAAAATTTAAATTCAAATTCAAAACCTGCTGAGTGCGGGATACAGCGTGAAGCCGAAAAAAATGAGAAAAAAAATGACTACCAGTTTGTGTTTTATATTGTTGTCGTCGTAGTCGTCAAATAATCAATAATTAAGTTTAAAACGCGTCATACGGGCCAGTAAGGTTTTACTTCGGTAGTTCGCGTGCTCTCAACCGTGACCAAACCTTCCGGCCCTTTGGGCAATTTGGCAAATTTACTTTGTGAACGGGTCATTGTTTTTACTAAGTTATTACTTGTAAAAACAATAAACTTTCATCTACTTATTACACTACATACCTACTTAGGGAGGATCTGTTTCTTTTTTTCATCACGTAATATCCCGCATTTCATAAGATCGGCAGAGGGAGCTTGGTGCTTAAACACTCTGCTACCATTTTCTAACGAATTCAGGAGGTATTGCGTGTTGAGTGTTCGAACTCAACGCCGCTATCTATCCAGAGAAAGGAAATGAAAATATTTAATATATTTATATTATTATTTTGTGTTTACAATTACACTCTTGTGCCCCTGCGCAACTACTGGCCTATGATATTAAATTAATTGAAACTGTTGTAATTTGAACAAACAGAACGACCTCAAAAAAATGACAATATACGAGTTACTCCTTAAGCTTACTTAATGCTAATCAAATATTAATGAAATCTGCCATAACCAACCGATACGAGAGTCACTCGAGGAAATTAAATATTTAATATTTTCATTTTAATGTTGAGTACACTCATACTCATACGATACTCAATGCCTCGTGAATTCGACGGAAAGTGGGGGGATGGAAGTGACTTAGTTTCTAGACGTTTCTAGGTTCCCTCTGGCTATCCTGGTCTGTACAGTATATATCCCAAATTAGATTATAACCTAAAATCACCATCGGATGATTAACTTACTTTACTTTTCATCACTTAGTTCTAAAATAAATATTTGATTTTATATATCAAGAGTTTTTTTATATAAAATTTCTTATAGAACGTAACTTAACATTGTATTGTACGTACGTACCATATAGAATAGATTACGAGTTAATGTCAGACCACCGTGTAAGAATTCCTCGCGTCAAACGTTCCTTTGATTCGCCGGCGGTTGGTTACGACGCCCGGCTGCATTTGATATGAGCTTAATGATAAACTCGCGTCTTTAATACCATTTTTGTAAGCTGATCATATTTTGCCCTTTGAAAAATTTTGTTAAATATTTTTCTTTAGTTTTACGCTGTATTACTCAAATCTGTTTCACATTTTTCATCGAATTCTGGAGGCATTACGTGTTGAGTGAGAAAAGATAGATATTTATTAGATTTGATATTTTATTTCCTCGAGTGGGGTTCGAATCCACAACCTGTCACGTTTACTCATCTACAATGGGCCTTTATGGGAAGTATAACGTTACGTATTTCTTTTTACTATATTATTTTAAGTTATAATGGTTCAAAGAGACAAAAATTTGGGACACATTAATCTGATTATAAGAATTGGGCCATTTTTAGCTTTATTGGTATCATTTAAAGGATATTTTGGTAACTTCTTTATTAAAAACTAAGTGGCAAGTGAAGTAGGGGGAGATATCGGTTGACCTTCGAAAACACAGTATCAAAGATACTGGAGGAAGGTCACGTAAAAAACATCGAGACCACCCGGTGGGCATGTATGAAGAGGTTGATGACAGTGAACGAGGCGAAAGAGGTATGTAGAAATCGTAGCATTTGGCGCTCCGTTCTCTCTGACTACCCCACTAGAGGTAAAGCGTGAATTTAAGTAAAGTTATTTATATGTTAAGTTTCTTTATTTGTGAATTTAGTAATAATAAATATATACTTTTGTTAAATATAATTTTATTATAATGTTATTTCCGTCTTTACATATTCACATACATTATTTTTATAGTAAAATATTATATTTTTCGACACCTAAAATGTAAGACTAAGTATTAAACTTATATCAGTATTTCCAATATTGTGTTACGTATTCACTATAAATTTGTCGAAGTTTATATTCATCAAACAGATTTTTGGTATGGGTGAATAGGTTCTATTAGTTCTAAACCAAAATATGACACAGATTTTATTATACTAGCTATTATATATTATTTATTTAATAGGATTACAAGAAACTTAAATAAAATGTTGGCACAATCTGTACACGACACTTCTAGAATAAAGTAACAATGAGATGTTTAAGCCAAATTGATTGTGTTAGTCTCGACCAGTAACGGGAACAACGGGCGCGTCGCCAAATTCAATATTAAGGCCAGTTTTACAAATCATTCCGTCAATCGTTAGCCGATTAGTTGTCAGCTTATCCAATTGTCAAAATAAATCAGCTTCACGCTGTATCCCGCACATAGCAGGGTAGGAGGGAACAGATGGAACATAGTCTTAAGAGATTTTGCTTCCCATTTTCGGCCGAATTCTGAAGGCATTGAGTGTTGATAGGCGGAACTCAACGCCGCGCTTTGCTTCGACCAGAGCGAAGCAATGAAAATACTAAATATATCATTTGCTCGAGTGGAAATCGAATCTGCGCCTGCGCCTCTATTCATAAAATAAAAATCAATTGACTATAAATAAAATTAAATTTGTAAAGTAATTGATGTAACGTTCAATATATTATTCTTTAACGGACGGCAAATGTTCACAATACAACATCTGTCCATTGTGAAATTGCTTGGAACTTGTAAAATGTTTCTCGTTACTTAATTTACTTTTACGTATGTGTTATATAAATTGATGTCTTAAGCTGCAAGTGGTTGAATTTTGTTTTCTTATACTTTTTAAAGTTTTTTTTTATATTTTCATGAATACATGAATTAATAATGTCTATTGAATGTCATGCAAGATAGCTGACAGTTATTGTAATAATAAAATTATACCATTGACTTTGAAAAGTGCAACTGTTGCGTTGAGGCTCTTCTCAGCAGAATTGCCTTCCGAACCGGTAGTAGCTTTCTTGTAATAAGCTCATTCGACGATTCAAAAGTGCTTAATCTATTTGAATAAAGAATATTTTGGATCTCTACATACTCATACTACTACTATTTCTCTATATACTCGTGCTATGGTTAACGAGGTTCTTTTCGCACGGTCGTTAAAAATTTGCTGACTATATGTTAGTTACCAGCGGAAGCCGTAGCAGTGGGCGGCTTCGAAACCGGAACACGTCCTTGAGGGGCTTCCGATAAATTACCCGCTTTTTACCGACTTCGAAGAAGCGAAGAGATACTAACTTCGAAATATGTGCATACATGCGTTGAATATGAAATTAGGATATCTTGGAATTGCTAAGTTTGTAAAAGAATATCTTATAAATATGATATTCTTATGACTTAGATTATTAAGAAAAATCTATGATTACTTAAGAATGCAAAATCAGTTTTTTTGGCTTTACGCTGTATCCCGCACATAACAGAAAAGGCAGAGAGAACCTGGTACTCTAATATTAAGACACTCCATTTCCACTCCCGTTTCCCATTTTCCGCATAATTCCGAGTGTCGGACTTGAACGTCGCAAAACAAAAGCGATAAAATTAAAATGATTGAAATATTTAATTTCCTCGAGTTACATATATTTATGTATATTTAATTTGAATAAGATTTATACACTATAATAGTTGCAACATAAAAAGATTGTTGATATTTCCACTACAGGGTTTACCCTAATCGGCATACATAAAATCAAAATTTAATATTATTATTTTGCGTATAACAATACAGACCCGCATCCTCTGCCCTGGTAGGGTCCGCCCTTATACCATACTATTATTATAAGCTAGTAATCTTATACTGACAATGGAGAGTTGTGTAACATTTTTTATATTCTTTCACTGTGAAGGGCAAAAATCAGGGGACAAAATACGCCTAGTTTTTATTGATATTGACAAATATATATTATTTTATTGATTTGATTCTTAAATGTAATAATTTTTTTACTTATCTAAGTGAGGTTCATAATTTGTATGGATAAATTTTGTATTTTGACACATAAACATATTTAACTGGATCGGTGGATGTGAAAACGATTCTCATTGAATTTTAAATTATCGAATAATAAAGAGATTATCTTCGTAAAACTAGAATGTCGTTGCCGGTTCCGCAAAACGTATGATTAACTTAAAAAATATATATATAATATGTAATAAAGCAATATATTATGTATTTTTTTAGCGTCATGCTGTATCTCGCACTCGTAGGGTAGGAAGAGGGTGGATAGAGGTCCCATTTTTTCACCAAAATCTGTAGGCATTGCGTGTTGAGTGGCACTAAAGCGAATGAAATGAAAATATTAAATATTACATTTCATCGAGTGGGAATTAAACCCACAACCAGTCTACTCACACTTTGTGCCCCTATACCACGTCTAGCCTAATTATGTATATTGATTAACATTTTTAAATGATATAACAGTAAGATTATGCAAATAGAATGAACATATAAATTTTACTTGTAAAATAGTCATATATCAACAAAAAACATTGAATAATTTATTTTATTTGATTTGGCCAGTTATTTACGTTTACATTTTATCGCATTATAATTATGCATATTTGTCACGGGTTATCAGCGTCATAGCATGTTCCATGACGATAATACTGGCGCATAACGTTTGCAGTTAAATTTTAATGAACTATTCTTTAATTTGGAGATTTGTTGACAAAGCAGATTGTATTGCAATTTAATTAATTAATTAATTAATTAAATATTCTTAACTTTACAAAATATTTATAGTTATTTGTGTTATAATAATGAATTTGACACGCATCTTGCCCCCTCCCTTTTTTAGAAAATAACGAGATAGCAGTAATAAATCACTGCTTTCCGTTTTTTTTTTCATTAAAAAATCATTCTAGTAGCCTGTTGTGGCGTACGGGTACAAAGTGTTGTTGTATACGCAATTAGTTACGGGTTCGGTCTCCACTCAAGAAAATGAAATATTACTCTCAAACGCTCTGTTGTCGAAGCAAAGTGCATCATTTTTTCCGCCACTTAACACGCCATGTCTCCAGAATTCGGTAGAAAGAGAGCCACAGACTGTCGTAACACTAGGTTCCCTCTACCTACACGTGTGGGATACAGCGTACAGCTGATTTTTGTAAAGAACGCAACTTTTTTACTTTAAATGAAACTAAAGTTTTAACTACTCTATAAAAGCCTAATACAATTAAAATAATAGAGAATCCAAAAAAAGGATATACATCGTGATGGGGATTAAAAAAACTTCTACAGATCCATTCTCCGAAATAGGGTGGAATCTCGACCATAACAAGTCCAATTAATAAATATTATTTTACTAATTTATAAAATAATAATTTTCGCAATTATTAGATAAACAAAGACGTTCAGAATCACTCGTATGCCGACGTAAACTGTAAATCCTACAAACAAGTTCTCAAACTTTAAAACTAACAGAGGGTTAGCGGAGTCCATTTACAATGCAAATGCCCTAATAGGTCGAGCTATTTGCGTCAATGAGGAGTTCTGCTCAGCTATCATAATACAATTTAGTAATTAGATTATTATACAGATTAATTATTAATTAGATTTAGTTCCATACTCTTATATATACATAATAAGTATAAACCTTTATGAAATTAGATTGAAATATTGCATGACTGGCATATGTATTGAATATTGCACTGGCCTTGGCATATTAAGCGATGCCTTAGAAAATATATGATATTATTTCTATTAATGATATTAAAATTATTGATTCCTAATTTTATTGAGTGTCTAGTAACTTGCAATGAAATTTGAACCTAAAACTATGAAGCAACTAAAATACTAAGCACGCACCTGCTTCGAAAATTCGACATCAAGTAGAAAACGGTTGCTATATATAGGAAAATACAGCCTGAATATCGGCGTGAGGGCAATATCATCTTAAATAAACAAAATATATCGGAAATAAGAAATGTATTGTCATATAATCCCTCTCTGGGTGACAATAGTTGTTTCAGCATTTCATTATTAACCAGTATAGTCTGAACCATTGGTTACATCATATTAATCCTCGCATATTGAGATAAAATATTTTCTGTGTTATAAAAATCATTGAAATAATTTCAACAAAGTATATTCTTGTAAATATTTTTGAAAGCTGTGTGTGCTCTTCCCGTTTCAAAGAAATAATATATAAAACGTTATATTTTTGTATCAAAAGAAAATGGAGAAGCAAGAGACGAGACTACGTTACAATTATCTCTTTAAAGGAAACAATCATTAAAAATGTTAAATTACCCAGAAATGAGTTTTAAGTAAAAAGTTTTTACATTTAAATACCATTTTTAGCACAAAGTTTTTATTGTGACAGGAATAATGAATTAGGTATCTTATTATAATAAAACAACTAATAATGAAGTTTTGATAGCTTAAATTAAAAGTAAGATAAAAATTTATGTAGAGGTACACACTGCCAAATTGTAAAATCATGATTTCAAAAGGGCTTTTTGTAAGTAAAGGGAATAAATGATGCAAAGAGCATAAAATATGTTATAAACAAGCTTCGCCTTATTTTAATATGAGTATGAAGAAAATAGTATAACATAGATGTAGAGTTTTATTTTTAAAAAAAAGTATGACAAATGTTAAAAAAAAAAAGTTAAAAAAATCAGCTTCACGCTGCACACATGTGTAAAGACACTCCGTTTTCCACTTTATATTTTGGTAATAGCCAAATCAAGGCCCACAAATCCAATTTTTTATTAATATTTCAATATTCAATAGAAAGTAGTTTCCCACCCTATAGGGTGTGTAGCACTTTATCCTATAATATATATCTTAAATTACAAATTTCTCTCACAGTAAATGTACTCACGCTTCATCTAATATCGTTGACATGGGTAAGGGGTCATAAATTAACAACGATGACGCGTCCAATGGGCCGCAAACGAATTTTAAATTCAGGAAGAATCCAGAATAACCACATTCAGAGCGGATGTTGTGGGGATTATCGGGAAAAGATATAAAAGATATATCGCTAAAGATATTATTTACTATTCTGCCATTATATCTTTGGTATGTACTAAATCTCAATATACTTAACATTGTATATTTTATATTTATTTATGCTTTTCAATATATTGTCATATGGCGTAAATTGCGATAGTTCCAAATACGAATCTTATAAAGGGTACCTTGTACTTAAATTGTTTTTTTTTTCTCTGGTTTGGTTAATGATAGTGAATTTATTAAAAATTGAATTTGGTTATTAGTAAGAAGTTGTCACGATTTAAAAAAAAAATAAAACTTGAAAAATTAAATTTGCAATATTGAAATTAAATAGATTATACATATATCAGTAGGTTCACCCGCTCTAATTCATCCCTCGATTGCTGCGGTTAATACATTAAGTTCCACATATAGATATATCAGAGAGTAAAGGGGGTGATTTGTCAGTAGATTTTGCCCGTCTACTTTGTATGGGGCAGATATTGTATTTCAATTCAACATTTATTTATAGTATTTATATATAAATTAGGCTTACACATATCTTTTTTATTTTTAACTACTTCTTTTTGGTTTAAGTATTTATAATATTAAACAAAATTAGGAAAATATAATATATTACGTCAACATAGTGCACTTGAAATAACTAGTGAACTATCATAGCGTGTCGTCGAGTTCTACTATCCAACTAAATCGAAGTCTGGTATAAAGTGCTTAACATTAATGAAATAAAACTTGTCCAACATCGATAATATAACCTCAAATATATCTTGAAACACTTTCATACTTTCATGAGGCATTGCGGCGCAGCGGGACAGTGTGTGATTTTAAAAAGCGACGATTTCTACGCAGAGGGATAACAGACAAAGAGTGGCGTTGAGTTCAACCACTCAGTACGAAATGTCTCAAAAATTGAGCAAATGTCTTAAAACATTGTGTTCTCTGTCTACCCTACTATAGCGGCACGGTACTAAAAAAAAGGTTTACATGAAGCGTACATTGGCATTTCTAAAGAGTACTTCCAAGCGCCGCAGCCGTACAAGGGCGGCACCGGGAATCGCGATAAACCAGCGGATGTGAGACAATAGTAGCGCCAGTCACGTTCGGACTACTACTCCATCCAATTAATATACTTCACGTACTTGTACGCTTGTACGCTTCACGTTATAAGATTTTTCACGTCAACTTTAATTGTAATTTCACTTTATTTGTTCACTTGAGTTGAAAGTGATGTAACACTCTTTTTATAAACAAACAGACAAACCGGCAAACAGAAAAAAAAAAATTATTCTCCCAACAATAGTTTCTTTCATATATCTGCCACGTACAGACAGCGATGAGTCAAAAATCCCATATTGTTGCGAAAATCGGTTTATTGCACTTTTCAGCTAAATGGCTAGTTTTTTCATAAGAATATTTAAAATAAAAATTATTCATTATGTGATTGTCTACAAAAACTGTCTCTACACTTTTTTACTTAAGAGTCACTATTCCGGAGATATAGCGACGCAAAAAGTTAAACATATTGTGTTCTTCGTTATATGTTTGTCCATGACCGTTATATAATATATATATATTACATAAAGATAATATATGTTTTTATTTGCTTAATAAAAAAAAAAGCTGAATTGTTTTGTCATAATATTTTTCGTGTCGTACAGCACTATATACATTATGATTGTAGTTATAATTCACACAAACTATATTTGTTTTCTTAGTTTTTTCTTATATTTTGTACATTTACTCCTCAATAACGCGGAAAATAGTGTAGAAGTCGATGGAAATATAGTGAGCCCAAGGGAACACTTTTCAATTTGTGCATTCGCTTTAGTGAAATAAAAAAAATCAACATTTAATCACGCTGTATAAGAAACACAGCAGGGTAGGCAAAGAAAACCTAGTTAAGACCCTCTGTTACCCAATTTTCGCCGAATTGTGGAGGCATTGTATGTAGAATGGCGGAATCCAACGCCGCGCCTTATCTCGACACCAGAACGAAAAAATGAAAATATAAATTTAAATAAATATTTCATTTCCTTCAGCAGGGCTCGAACCCACAACCAGTTGCGTTTACACTAAATGTGTAAACACTTGTGCCTTTGCGTCACGACTGGAGTGAGTGACAGGCCTCATCTTAGTGAGATATTATAACTTTTATTTCTTGTCCCTAAGCGTATCGAACAATTTATTCCCTAAAAGCAATCCACAAAGTACTACAAGCAAGTAATAACTCAACAATTTCATAACCATTGTAGCGAATTTCATAAGAAAACCCATATCTAAGGAAAATTACTTCAAAAAGTAATAGACTTTAAAAATAACGTCCTCGTCCGGGAGTAGATAGCAATAAAGCTTAAGCTCTACGATGTACCGGGGAAATCAATTTGCATAATTTAATTAGAATAATATCTTGGATAATATAATAATTGTATTGTCGTTTTTCTGCTTATTTCAATTTGGCTCTGTAGCTCTAAAAATAATCTATTTTTCTTGGGGTATTTTTATATTGTATAGGGAGAACATTAACCTTATAAATATACCTCGTAAGTGTTCTAAGTTAGGTTAACTAATAAATAATTATGATTTGTTCTTTTAATATATATATTTTTATTATTTTTTATATTTTTTTTATTATTTTATAATTGCATGAGAAATTACGGTGTGACGCTTTTTGATAGCTGTCACGCTGTATCCCGCACACAGCAGGGTAGGCAGAGGGAACTTAGTGTTAAGACAGTCCATTCCTCATTTTTATGGGAATTATGGAGACAATAAGGGTTAAGGTTAAATTTATATCATTTAACTAAAAATGTACAAATTATAAGTAGTTATTAGAATAATCAATAAATAAGGCACAATAGGTCGCAACCTGCTCTTCGCCATTCCTCTTATTGTAAGCTCATGCATGCATGAGTAGGCCTTGCACTGTATCTATATACAACTCGAGTCACACATTCTCTCCCCTAAAGACGGGTTAAGAGTGGTGCACGGGGAAGTATTTATTGTAAAGCTCGAAGTTCGCGTTTGAAACTTCAGAATTTTCACCCTCCTTTCAGAAAATGTAAAATATATCGTGTGCTTGCGAGTGCAGTTAAGTTAAATATTTCTTTTGTCATCGAACATAGAATTCTCGTGGAATAATATTAGCTATATATTCGAGAACATAATATTTTCGTTTTCTATAATATATCTCATACAAGATCATATTTTTTAACGGCTTCATGCTAGATTTATTCTAGGCTTTTATTATCAAACGAGAAGGTACCGATCCAATTATTACTATACATGTCAATGTACGCTTTAATGCCAATTTATTTTTCGTTTGTTACGCACAACCGATTGTCTTAAAACTTTGTAGATTTTGTAGAAATAATAAAGAACATTGGATACTTTTTATTAAAAAAGAATTAAATATTTTCTTTTGGCTATAATATAATAAAAATAAAATTGAAACGGGCGAAACCGCATTTTAATCTCTAGTAAAATATAAATATTAAAATATTTACCCAAGCTAGCTTGGCTTAGTTAAATGGTTTGTGGTTTTTCTAAGAAATATTTATGAAAACTGACCTAGATTACGTGAAAAAGTTAATTGAAAACTAGATTTTAATGCAAAACTTGTCATGCAAAAATTTTGTAAAGCAAATGTAGCTAACTGTTCAATTGCGTGAGCTATAGGTATATTACCTTACTAAAAATTATGGTTTTGAATACTTAAATCTCAATCGGAAATAGAGTCATTGTTATATTTCTATTTTAATATATTAAATGGCTTTCTTTTTGTTTAAATTGTCATTTACTTACTTAAATTAAGGCCAAAGTGTGGAAACGGAGTGTCTTAACTTACAGGTACACCTCAACACACTTAGGGAGAGTAAGCGATTTTTTTTAGCTTCACTTCACTTCACTTATTTAATTGGTCAATCCAGGGTAAACCTACTACGGTTAGGGTAACTCATATATTCTGCTCCCCACTCTCCGCCAGATTCCGAGACATTCTGTGTTGAGTAGTGGAACTCAATGCCGTGTTTTTATCTCTAGAGTTGACATATAACTAAATTCGAACGCATCCTAACGGGGAATGGAGTGTTTAAACACTAGGTTCCCAGGTATGCTGCTATGTGAGGGATACAGTGTAAATCTAAAAAAAATACACCTACACTGAGACACAGCGTTTTTCATCAAAAACTTTTTTAATTAGCTGAGAACACTTTATTAATTTATTAAACAAACTACTATAACGCCTCGAGGTTAGAAGCTCAAAATCTTCTACGCAAGAGAAAACTTCCACAAAAGCGAATTCGTCCTTTAATGCAAAGTCAATTTAACTTTAAAGCAGGTGTAACTACACTAACTAAAAGGGTCAGAAATGTAATTATTATTATAAATAGCTTGTACATTTACAAGAGGGGGAGACAAACATTATGGTTTAAAATTTATTACTTAAACGACACGATGCTAACGAAGTGCTAATGGAGAGAGGAGTTGAGGCCAGGTGTGGCGCAGAGGCACCAAGTATGACTGTAAATGCGACAGTTATGGTTACATGCTCGATTCCCAGTCGAGAAAATGAAATATTCAATATTTTTTCCCGACTGCTAAGGCAGGGTAATGTTTTTCGCGCGTGTCTTGTAAAAGCCTTATAAGTAATTTTTCCAATCAATAAAATCTTTACCAGCAACCTCGCATAATATAAAGAGGTTTAATAAAAAAACTGTTAATCCTAATAAACTATTGGGCTTGTTTATTTTCTTTTTAGTTTTATGCAGTCGGTGTTTTTAACGTTTTAAGTCTTAGTTTCCTCTTCTTGCTAAGGGAATAATATATAAGTAGGAAAACATAAATTTTCATAAGCGGGCCGGATTTTGACATTCCGGTATAGATTAACCTTTTGAGAGGGAAGGTGATCGCAGGCAGCATGCAAAGCCTTTACTTAATTAATATAATTTCTTAGGATACGAGTCCCCGTCATCTTATTCTGTTTACACACATAATCTTCAGGCTGTAGATTTAAGTGAATTAATGTAACACTAATTTTTCCGCCTTGCTTTGTTGCAGTTTATTTATTGTTAATTTTTTTATTTTCAAACTCCGCTCCGCTCCGCTCCGCGTATGACAGCCAGGCAGAGGGAACCTGGGATCCTAGTGTAAAGCTAAAGGCCAAGCGAAACTCAACGCCACCCTTTGCCTCAACGCCCGAACGAAGAAGGGAAAATATTAAATATTTTATTTCCTCGAGTGGGAATCGAATCTACAATCTGTCGTGTTTACAGTCACTTGTACATTGCAATGTAATTTATTATTTTTATAAAATGAAAGTAATAATATTTTGTAAATGCTACTCTTAACCGTCTTACTGCATTTCGTACATTAATAACACTACTAATTTAACTATAATATTTATATTAAAAATGTTAAAATTTACGATAGCGTTTAGAAAAAAATAAGTTTTTATAGTACAAGAAGAATGAAATAAAAAAAAAACATCCATGTAAATTGTAATACATTTTTGTCGAATGCATTTGTATACGCATTATAAATATTCAGTGCAGCGAGAAGTCTTTTACTTTTTTGTAATTGAAATTCAATGTAACTCAAAATAGTTTATTCTTTATTTGCCCGTATTTTTTCATTCAAAAACCTTTTAACATGTAAACGGATGACGTGCGTTGATGTATTCACTGTTCACGTTGTTTTAATTCCTACAAATTTCTCCTGAAAATGTTTAAAATATATTTTTTTGTTTTATATTACTACTATTTCATACTTTTTTTTAAATATTTATTTTGTTTCAGGTGAGGTTTTTAAGCATTATAATTCATATTTTATTAATTGTAACATAAATTAAATATTAGAATTTAATAGACATTTTGAAATTTATACATATATATTCTAAAATGTAGATATATCTAATTTTTTGTACCTACTTGCTCATTCAATAGTCACGTTATAAATAATTGATAAATATTTAAATATATTATTATTATTTCTCATAAGAAGCAAATAATTTTATATCAAAGAAATAATATTATATATGTAAAAAAGACACAAATTTTTCCATGAGGTAACGTAGAAACCTGGCAAGTATCAAATGTGTCGAACATATTATAACAACGAATTTATTTAAAGTTACATCGGCATTCCTTTCGGCATACGAGATGTATTACAAGTTACATACATTATATATATATATAAATTATATAGGTACGTACGTGGTACTATAAGCTCACGCAGATAGAATATAAAGTGTCAGGGAAGATACACCCGCATCTACGCAAATTGAATTATTATTCGTCACCTCTAGGAGCACAGGAAGCAGAGACAGGATATATGTGAGTATTAGGTATTCAAGGTATCATTTTTTATTATATATACTGAAATATATATACATAGAAGGATATAATATGTATGAAAAATATCTAAATATAACTGGAAAGTAATGGTTTAAAAAAATCACCAGAAAAAATAACAAAAGTACCTACTTATATCAAAATAAATATATCCATTATAATAAATTTCAATATTAAAAGCCTTTAAAGTGAGTCGTGTTCGGAGCTTTCATGAAATACTACATAATAAAATTGAAAGAGACAACCACAATTTCGTCGTACATTTGATAATTATATTGAGGCCAGTTGTGGCTAAATGGCACAAAGTGTGATTGTAAACGCGACAGCTTGTGGGTTTGATTCCCACTTGAGGAAATTAAATATTTAAAATTTTCACTTCGTTGAGTTCCGCCACTCAACACGCAATGTTTCCAGAATTCAACAGAATTTTTGGAAACGGAATGTCTTAACACTAGGATGCTTTTGATGCTAAAATAATAATAATAATTATTATTTTTTATATAGCAAAATCATTTGCATTAAATTAATTATTTCATCAGTAGAACCAACCAATTCAATTTATATTCGGACAAGCGTGTTCACATTAAATTAAGTTAAGCGAAGCAATCTAGGCGTGTTATATTTATGCACTTCCCAGCTTAATATCTAGTGACATTTTCAATTATACGTTCAAGCATCGATCATTATAGTTAACAATTTAGTTAATAATAAAAATTGTCTTCTCCTTCCTTTCACGCTGTATCCCGCATACAGCAGGGTAGGCAGAGGAAACTTAGGGTTCACTCCATTCTACATTTTTCACCGCATTTTTTGAGGCATTACATGTTAAGTGGCGGAACTCTACGCCGGGCTAATGGCTTGGTGCCAGAGCGATAGAGTTCCAAATATTAATAATTTTTTTACGGCGGTTAATCCCACTACCGTCGCTTTAGAGTCACACTGTCCTCTCTCTTGCCACTGCCACGACGGCCTCATAGCCAATAATAATAAATGGACTAAAAAGTAAAAATAAAATGATATAATTATTCCACTGCGAGTTTTTAGCCGTGATGATGGTGTTCTATTAGTATTTAATTATATTTTGTTTTTATAACCGCAAATTGAGTAAGTTTGTAAGCAAGTATTTATATTAAATTATATTTTACATTTATATCTATTTATTAAAAGTTTTTTAGACTACGATTAATTAACGGTTTCAAATGTCCTCTTATGTATGTTTTATAGGGTTGTTGTATATATGTTGTAGCTTGTAATAAAATCGTAACGGATCGATATAATTCTAAATAGAATTTATATATATTAAAAAAATATATATTGGTAGCAAAAAATAGCCGATTAGCCGATTTAATTGCAATTTTATTTTATCTTCATCATCATTTTTAAAATTGGTAAAATAATAATATAATTATGTAATACAAGCGGGCGAAACCGCGAGTGGGTCGCTAGTATTAAATACAGTTAAAATTGTAGTTGATGATTATTCCGCTTAAGCGTTGAGGCCGCTTCAGTAACATTATATCTCGCATAAATCTTATTCTTACAAAGGAAGTTCAAATAAGATTAAACTGACCGTTAATTGACAAGGGGCCCGTTGTCCGTCATAATTGCCTCTTGAAGGAAATAAGTAACACGACACTCTACGAGTATGTTGCGGTCGACGAAGACCGAGTTTTTTCCTCATTTGCTTTGATTGACACGTGTTACCACTTCCTTAAAGATTTTGGGTGTTTTATTATCAAATTATAAAAATATTTAATTTAAATTTTATGTCTATATCTTTTGTCTACAGTTACATCCATATTTCTTTTTTCTACACAAATGACAAAAAATAATTTTTCCCCGAGTGAAAATCCACTGTATAATTACATGTGCTATTTAATATTCGAATAAAACACCGACATGTTATTGAATTACAAGTTGAATGCAATAAAACTGCATTAGGTCATTTTAATGTAACTGTCTGTTATAATATAATACTAAATCATTAATGAAGCGTGAAGGTGAAACATGCATACTGTCTCTCATATGTATAATATTACAATAGTAATATCAATAGTAAATTTATATCTAAACTTGATTGAGCAGTTAAGAGATTTATTTCAAAATAAGATATAATATTTTGCAATAATTCTAATCTAAACTAATATAATAAATTTGAAATTTTGTGAGGATGGATGCTTGTTTCTCTTTCAAGTAAAAACTACTGAACGGATTTGGATGAAACTTTGCAATGATATAATAAGATAATATAAATGTATTAAAGTTAAGTGTCAAATATAGCTTTTCAAGTAAGGACGCGCGAGCTTCACCATCTATATTATTTATAGGAATGATTAAAAAAAAACAGTTTGAAATAGATTTTCTTAAATATAAAAAAATGTAACGAACGTTTTAAGTGTAACGAATTTAGAATAAAACCGTGCCTGTGTACCACGCACATGACTAATTGCTCATTTCCAACGATATCACATCAAGTGACTATAGAACGTATTGTCCGTAAATTATATTTGCCACGGCTTAAAAATATTGTTAATATATATTATATTTATGTATATATTATTATCATTTTGAGCCAATAAATTTATCAAATTTGATTTAAAAAAAAACACTTTTCACGAAAGCTTACATCTACATAATCAAACTCTCACAAAAATTAAGTAATATTATAATATATATAATTTGTACAAAAATCAAGTGCCCTCGCTAGTAGAAATTATAATATTACGACAATATAGAACATTGGCCAAGCGGACGTAGCCATTTGAGACGTCTGTCCAATTAGCCGGCGAACAGTGTATCAAAGCGTAATCGATGTGTATTATTGGACCGGAGTTAAGATTGTTTTTGTTTCTTTGGAACAGCTATGTGAACCATCTCTATCTTTACCCCCGTTCAGTATTCCTTTGATTAAATACGCTGGATTGTTGAAGGCGGCTATTATCTTCTGTTATTTTGTTATTACGTTCAAATGGAACGTCTTTGGTTTTGGTATTTTATTATGTTGCTTTTTTTTATTGTACTGGTGTCTATTTAATTGAAAAAAAAAGGTGAGGCCAGTCGTCGCGTAGGGGCATAATGACTGTAAACGCCTCTGAGCGTAGATTAAATCTGCACTCGAGAACATGAAATATCTATTTAAATTTATATTTTCATTTCTTCGCTCTGGTGCCGAGGCAAAGCGCGGTGTTGAGTTCCGCTATTCAACAAGCAACCGACCCTACTGTGTGCGGGGTACAGCGTGACTCAAAAAATACTCGTATCAATAAAGCAAGTTATGAATGAAGTCGAAAGATTTCTAAGTTATTAAAAACCAAAAAGATTTTCATCACTTATATTTATACAACTCTACGACTTAAAATATCCACCACCTTCACGTATATCCAATGTTTTACAATATATATAAAGAATAATATATATATATATATATATATATATATATATATATATATTCTGTGAAGCGTACATTAACGTACATTACAGTATCTTACTACGTATACCGAAGCTTTCTTTAGATTGAAGCATAGCGGGTACAGAGAGCGAGCGATCTTATCACTGTCTTGTCAGTTCTTTTCTACAACCCTCCTTTGAAAGAAGCAAAAAAAAAAAAATGTATAGCAGGCATTCTTTTGTCATTTATCTTTTGAAAAATAGTTTCTTTCACAAAATAGGTTTTGTGTTGTGTCAATTATATTTAACTGTTAATTTCATAGATAGAGGTCAAGCATTTTAAATATTTGGTTATTTTAAAAAATGTACATTTTCATTTATACACACCAAAATGTCATCAACGTATTTATTTTTGTAACCGTCTGACATGAAAAGAGTGGAAAATAAATTGATAGTTACGACAAATAAGAAAACGACGGATATGTAGATTCTATTTATATATACTACAAAATTGACATAAAATGTAATTTATTTGAACTAGAGAAGTGCTTTCAAGTACTATTTATCGATGAGAAAGATAAATATTTATAGGAAACTAAGATGGCGTTCGATTCAATTAAACTGATGCAAAGAGTACAGTCGTTCTTAGGAATTTTCACAAAGCATTTCTTTTAATGCATTTCCAAATTTAAGAGTAATGTAATGAATTAACCATTTGCCTAATAGCTTTCGTTTCTTGTCGCAGTGCTTTAAATTTTTAACAGTAATCTATTAAGTGCCTCCTTGAGGACATTGCCTGCCTTTTTATTCGACCATTATAATTTAAGTGGCCAATGACAAAAGTAGAGGAAAGTGTTTTTATTTACCACCTACAACAGGGTAGGCAGAGGAAACCTAGTGTTAAGATACTCCGTTCCCCATTTTCTACTTAGCAACAGAGCGGTAAATATTTGATTTTCTCGAGTAGAAATCGAATCCACAACCTACCACGTATGCGATATGAATGTAACACAATCATATTACGGTAGGCACATTGAATGTGTGTTCTATCATCGAATCTACATAAAATGTTTTGTATCAGTTTTACGTTGTATCCCACACACATCAGGGTAGGCAGAGGGAACCTAGTATAAAGGCATTGTATGTTGAGTGGCGGAACTCAACGCCACACTGTGCCTCGACGCCAGTGCAAAGAAATGAAAATATATTATATAAAAAAATATTTAATTTCCTCGAGTGGTGATCGAACCCACAACCAGTCGATTTACGGGTAATTTACATAAAATGTAACCTATTATTACCTACATTCACCCATACCCATATAACATATAAGTATTTAGAAGTAAACTTTCACAACGATATTATTAGGTTAGTTTAACTAGTTCATTTGAACTTGCTTAGTTCCATTAACCTTATGTGGCCAATTAGCAATAAAGGCACAGATGGTCTTCCGGTGGAAAGAAGGCGCACTTTACATTTCTCCTTGTGTAATTGCTTCTTGGCCCTAGACTTGGCCCTAGAATTCGAGGGAAATGAGGAACAGAGTGTCTTGACACTAGGTTCTCTCAGCCCACCCTGCTATGTGAAGTTGGTTTAATTTAATATTAATTTTAGGTTTTACAAAGCAATATCTAACAGTCATTATTACTACCGAAGTTTAATCAAAATATTTACAATCTGAACGCCGATATCTTGATTAAACGACAAAAGCAAACTTTTAGTTGGTGAGCATCGCATAATGAACCGAAACTTTCAAAGGAATTATAAACCTTGTGAATGTGACTTTCATTGTAATTAATTACTTTGTTCGGATCCTTGTCTTAAATCCTTGTCTAAGCTGATAATAGAAATATATAGAATTTACTTTTAAATAAAAAAAAAAGCTGCTATCTAAAAAAAATATTTAATATGAATGTACAATTTACTTATTTAACGTCAAACGATGATGAAGTAAACTAGAACAGAAATTATATTGTTAACCTTAGAGCCCAGTAGTGGCGCAGTGGAATAGAGAGTGACTGTAAAACCGAATGGTCGTTGGCTCGATCCCCACTCGAAGAGAAGAAATATTTATTTAAATTCATATTTTCATTTCTTCGCTCTGGTGCCGAGGCAAATCGCTGCGATGAGTTCTGCTACTCATACGTAATGCCTCTAGAATTCGGCAGAAAGTAGGGAACGGATTATCTTAACACTAGGTTTCCTCTGCCTACCCTGCTGTGTGCGGGATACAGCGGGAAGCAGATTTGATATTATATTAACTGAATTAATAATCAACATACACAAATACATAATTTGTACAAAAGAAAATTATATGCTAATTTACAATCAACCTGTCCCTTTATATGTCGTCAACGCTAAGGAATTCTCGATCAACGCTCTGTATGACTCACACTAGCGGGTCGTAATCGGACTGATGGCTTTAATAAATCTTATTAGATACGCAAAGTGGCTCTATACGCTGTATTAGAGCCTCTCTATATGTTGATACACTCTATCTATATCTATTTCAGGATTGAAATGTCAATTTTTATAATTTTTTTGTCATGATAATTGACAAAAATATTTTAAATTTGGTATATTTGTATTTTTGATCAAAGCTGGATGTGATGTTGCTCTAGTCGAATAAACTCCGCATAAACATCGATACCGTTGTTAAATATATTTTTCTTATTCCGAATTTCTGTATGCATTTATCGTAGAATTAAAATTATATATAAAAAAAATACGTGTAGTATGTGTATAAATGTAGTTAATTTATTATTGATGATACTATAAATGTACTAAGTTTGTACATAAAAACATCCTTATTAATTGTGTTGATATTTAAAAGAACAGATCCTAGAAAACATATACTTATATATACTTATGTATATCAAATAAATCCATTGTCTCACAGCACGAGTGATACATATTCATCTTTCATAGGTATATTGTATAGAAAGTCACCTGTGCGCACACAGGATTCATATTTCCACAGTAATGCTTCCTCCATTTTTTATTCTTCAGGGAGTCGAATTTTTAAAAGCCCCTCTCGTATGAAACGAACATTACAGAATTTTTGAAGTAGTCAAGGCTTTAATGGCAAGTATTGTGTAATACTTTTAAATTTTGTTTGCTGAGCTATAAGTTATTTAAAAATTCATAAAATATGTGAAAACTAGTTTTACTTCTGTTTTTTAAGTCAGTGATATATTTTTCAAATAAAAGATTCTGTCAAAACAAATAAAACAGTGTTAAAAAGCAAAATTTTTTTTATACCTCATTAAGCTTCAACCAAATTATTCGTTATATCGTTGATTGTTTAAATTACAAAGAAAGTTTGTTGGTAACTTATACCTACATTAATTTTACTTTGAAGGTCGTAGGCTTGCAAAAATTATGATTTATTACTCTTAATGCCTGGCTGTATAAGTTGTTTGAGATAGTTTTGCCTTATCACGCGTGAGACAAAATTTAACTGTATAAAATAAATTACAATCAATATTATTTATATAATAATAATAGTAACATATTTTTATATTCCTCTTTTTTTATGGAATATATAATAAACACCATATACATTTTATATAACAAATATTTGATTTAGTAGAAATAAAAGTAGAATTTCCTTGCTCCAAAATGTATATATTATAAAAAAGCTTACATTAAAAGCATAAAAGTTTGTATTAAAAACAACTTAAAAAAATTACGTTTGCAAGACACGAACTCGCCTAACAAGTTCCTTACTTGGCGTCTACCAACTACCAAGTGGACTAGAAAGGCGTTCGTGCCGCCTCCACTGGAGTGCACTCAAAATAACAAACTAAACACAGTTTAAACTCAAAATAAAGTTTAATTAAACGTGACAACCGGTTGTATTGCTATATTACAATAACAAATAACTCAGTTAAAACTTTTAAAGTTAAAAGTTTACCTCTGACAGGTCCGAGTCGCTTATAATTTTTTCGGTGATAGTAGGCTTCTTATCAGCTAGAGCCAAGCCAAGGTACATCACTAGTAACATCACTTTGGGTCCCATTGTGACAAAACTTACTTCACTATCACTCACTCGCGTAAACCGTCCGGACAGACGCGCGGCGTGTTTCGACACGCGGCGATAAATGCCGTGAACGCGGGAGGCTACGTGCGGCGTCTCTCTCCTGCTCCCGCAGTACAGTCAAAGTGCTGTTGGTCAGTCAGTTCGCTGGTCATTCAAAAATAACGAATGTTGAGAAGGTCACTAACGGATTTTAAGGTTAATGTCAAATATAATGATCGTCGGGCTCTCTATAATCTGTCTTTGAACTCTTTTTTTTTGTCTTTTTTTATATGTATCTCTTATTGATAGTTTAAACGCTAAATGTTGCGCTTATTTTGTTTACTCTTCTTAGTAATAGCTCATTTTACAAACTATTACTAAGAAGAGGCCGTCGTGGCGCAGTGGCACAAGGTTGTCGCCCGTAAACGCGACGGTTGTGGGTTCGATTCCCACTCGAGGAAGTGAAATATTTCGTTTCGTTTATATTACCATTATTCTTCGCAACTTCAACATTCACGTGGCTTCATTGTACATAATTAAATAAGTAATACAAATAGTCTATAGAAACTCGCAAAATATTATTTTTCGAGAATTTTATTGAACTTCTTTGAATGAACAATATCTGATATTCATAGTCTGAATTTTTTTGCAAATTTATTCGCACCTTTCTATATAACCTGCGTCAATTTATCTACTCATCTAACAATCACTCTGTATAATATTACATTTACAGCACGTACGTAAATTATATATTATAAAAAAAAAACCTATTACTTTTTGCAATTCACCGTCAATATAATACGACAATCGACAATACAAAACAAAACAGAAGTCTCACAATGGATTGGGGAAGTGTTTCTTTCCACTACGCCATCAGTTCTCATCACTTTTATCAGTATGACGCTGTAAGCAGGTAGAAATTGGGAATTCTCTATAAAAACAAGGCACACAATAGATTGCGGGTGTGGGTCGCGCCACCTTCCACCTTCTAAATGTGTTACTTAACCTTAATGAATATGAAAAATCTCTTTATTATTAGTCGTGGAACGAATTTCAAAATGCAACGAAAATATTAAATATTGAATGTCTTCAAATGGGAATCGAACTCACAATATGTCGCGCTGATAGTCACACATTTGAGCCACTGCGCCACGACAGTAAGTAGTCTAAAAACATGTAACATACTTGAAAATGTAACATTAATATAAAATACTCAAAAAGCCGGTAATGAATATATTTCCCATATATGGCCTAAATATATACTCGTGTATAGTTATATTGCTGTTTGATGTCTGTCGTTTCTGCCAAAAAGAAAGGGGTGATAGAGAGCCCTCAGACAGGAGTAATTGTCGAGTGCTGTACATATTTATACGTATCTTCCTTTATTTTGATATAATGGATGTCAGTGAGAAGGGAACTGGGGACGTCAAATAAAGTAGTAATATGAAAGCTTGTATATATCAACGAGAGTCAAGAGTCTTGCGGTGTGCTGCCTTCATAATTGCTGTAAATACGTAGGTGTAACATATTTTTATGGTTATTTTGAAAATTGCTGTATTGTCTTAGTTGTCAGAATATTTTTATATTCTGTGCAATAAATACGTAAAATGTTGATATCGTATATAGCAGGGTAGGCAGAGGAAGCCAAGTGTTACGACACTCCACTCACCACTTTATTATGCCGCTGAATTATGTAAGCATTGGATGTTGAGTGGCAGATTTCAACACCTTTGCCTTGACACCAGAGCAAAGAAATGAAAATATTATATATTTAATTAACTCAAGTGTGAATCGAACCCACAATCTGTTCCGCTAACGCCACGACTTTTTATTAAGAATTAAAATATCACATATGTACGTAGATATATTAAATAGAATTCATCAAATACATAAAGTAAAGGTATCGATTAAAATATCATGTTTCAATTCAGATAAAACGGAAATCGCGTGTCAGGAATACTGAGGAGGCTCTCGGGGCGCCTTTAAAAATTAAAAAAAATATGAAACAAAGGCTAAACACGTTTGTCTGGTCTCAGCGATTTTGTGAGCATGACAAGAATAAGCCTACAAAATCATTTTTTTTTTGTGGAAAAAATTATGCAGAAACAATTTAAATACTTTACTGACTCAATTTCCTGCGTATAAAATTATATTTTATTATAGGGTTACAAAAGTTTTAGGGAATGTCTTTAATAAAAAACTTACATTCATTTATTTTATTTTATGTAAGACTGTAGGTTATTATCAATTTATAATAAAAAAAAACTACTACTATAGGATTCAATTATTTCTTTTTAATACTTTACTCTCCATCCCTCACGGGTACGTAGAAGGAAGCTGGGTAGATTATGACACTCCATTCCTCATTAAGTGTGACACTTCCTTTCCTCAACCGTCTTGAGGCGTGCCTCGGCTTGCCACGGCTTTGCCTCGTTACAAGAGCGAGGAAATGAAAATATTTTATTTCTTGAGCGGATTTGAATCCACTACGATCGCGTTTATTTAACCATTCGACCCCCGTTTCACGATGGTTTTAATTATATTATTTATATTTTATAATATTTCAAGGCGTATTAAACTTAAGATGGGTGATTTTTAAATATGAAAAAGATCCCAATATAACACGTTAACCGTTAATTAGGTGCGCATGGTGACAGAAACATGATCTGATGAAAATGTAAAGTCACAATTTGGCAAGAGTTGAGTTGCTTATTTAGGCTAACATCATATTAGGTTATGCATAATAAACTTGTTAAAGTTCGAAGCGCTGGCTCCAGCCCAGAATGCGTAACGATGAAATGTTGTCGAAAAATTTTGTTGTAAATAAAACCTGCTTTCCGTGACGGCGTCTAATTATAAGTTAGAAACACACGAAATATTGTAATAATTACTGTACACAAATGATTCCAAATGATTCATTGTTTACAGAGTTGTGTAATATTATAATGTATTGTATTTTTTTAAGGCCGCCGTGGCGCAGTAGCACAAGGGTGTCGTCCGTAAACGCGACGGTTGTGGGTTCGATTCCCATTCGAGGAAGTGAAATATTTATTTACGCTTATATTTCAATTTTTCTTTGCTCTGGTGTCGAGGCAAAGCGCGGCGTTGAGTTCTACCACTCAACACGCAATGCCTCCAGAATTCGGCAGAAAGTGGGGAATGGAGTGTCTCAACATCGAGGGGAACGGAGTGTCTTAACACCGAGGTTCCCTCTTGCTATCCTGCTGTGTGCGGGATATAGCGTGATGATAAAAAAAATGTAAATATACAATACAGATATTTATACGAAAACATACTGCTATAAAGCGTAGTTGAAAACTTAAAATATTTCTATTTTTATGTTTCACACTCATCCTTTTAGATTTATTTGAGTCCACTAAATCCAAGTATTGGCGTTATAAGTCTTTTCAAGCGACGAGCGGTCTAATCTACAGCTTTAACATGTTGGGAACTTGGGAATTTCTTCAAAATATTTTTATAGCTTAAAAATATTTCTCCATTGTCGTATTTTCTGTAAACATGCTATATGTGTTTTGACTTCGTTTGTTGCCAATTATTATTGACGAACTATTTGAACCTGGGCCTCTTTGGAAACCATCCAAGCGCTTACCAATTAAGCCATACGTTGAGAACGTATGGCTTAATTGGTCCGGCGATGACCAAAGAGGGAACCTCGCCACTCGTGTTAAGCCACTCCGTTCCCCACTTTCTGCCGAATTCTGGAGGCATTGCATGTTGAGTCAACGCCGCGCTTTGCCTCGACACCAGAGCGAAGAAAATGGAAATATAAACGTAAATAAATATTTCACTTCCTCGAGTGGGAATCGAAACTACAACCGTCGCGTTACAGTCACACCCTTGTGCCACTGCGCCACGAAGGCGGAATATTTTTATCATTTTTAAAGTTATTCCACAGTATGCTACATTTCGAAATATAAAAAGTTTCATCCATGGTAGTGGTCAGAGTGCTTAACGGTTTCCAAGAGGCAAAGGTTCCTCCAAAATAAGTTAAGAATATTTATTAGACGTACCAATATTGTAAAGCTTAGATATTCTGTGGTCAGCAATTATGTGACACAAATACAATGAAGTCACGGCGACCGATATCAGAATAGGTTAACGAATATGCGAAACTAGTGTCGTTTAACTACAAAATACGCCCGGATGGGCGCCAGCGGCGAAGTTGTTACTTGTTCAACCGAAATCAATTAGTTATAATGGGGAAATGTATCGCAGCAAATTGGGTGTACAGTACTCTATGTAGTCCGTGTTAGCTGTGTATTCAATATGTACAAAATTGCTATTTTCTATTTTTTTAAATTTTCCAATTTAATAGAGAAGGTTTGGAATTGGAAATTGGATATGGAAATTTAAATAATGGTACATTTTTATAGAGAAACTTTTTTACACAATAACGGTACTGATTTCTTTTACACTCACGCAATAGAAATGTACAAATTGAAAATGAAGATAATTTCCTTACGATTTCAAAACATTAAAATACGATGTGCATCTATCTACATATTCATTTTAAATTAATTCCATAAAATTTCTATTGACATTTCTTATTTTGTTTTAAGTTTGAGTTTAAATTACACACTTTTCTTATTTACCTTGATATGTTGGTACCGAAATTACAGGGCTGCGGTATCTGTGTGGACATGTCGCAAACCATTTTGAGGGCGACGCTATTATAATTTGTTGCAATTAGGGAAAATAACTTAATTATATAATCACTATTTTGGTGATGGTGATGAAAATGTTATCTTGTCATTATTTATGAATATTTTAGTGGCTTTAAGAGGGTTGCCACAAGAGGATAAATTATGTTAAATTAATTATTTCCATTTCTTCCCTTTGTATGATAAGTGTCGCTGCAATCAACCCGCACGTTCGGAATTCGCATGAAAACTAGAAACGAAAAGTTTGTCAAGAGTCAGAGAGTCATAGGTTCTCTATACAGATTGAAACCGTAAAACTTAGGTGTATTTCAGTTAATTTTCAAATTACATTATAATTTATGTGTAGGTGAATTATCCTACTTGCAGGATTTCTTTATATTTGTAATATAATATCAGTAGATCCATATCGTTAAAATTTGTATAGCTAAAAATCTATATAAACAAACAAAATCTGGGTTTTCCATTGTAAATGTGATTTAATTTGTTAGGTATAAATGTCTAAACAGCAAATTCTAAATAGTCGTTGTTCTTGTTGTTATTTTTATACCTTTATAGAGTTCTTAAGTTCTATTTTTTTAACATACATACAATTATTTTTTAATATAAGATTACTATGTTGATGTACTATGTTATACAGTCTATCGATATTATAAGTCCATGGTACCTTATTTTTACTGAGTGCACACGTACTTTTCAACTAACTAACTTAAACAATAGGTATATTGTTATATTATAGCCAAATTATATATTTTTTATACCTAAATGTATTTATTATTCTGATGTGTAAGCATTACTGTACAGTTTTGTTAAGTAGTTTTTGCGTAAATGTAGAACAAACATCCACAATCACAAACTTTCACATATATAATATTAGTAAATATAATTAATACTAATATTATATTTAACGTACAAATACTATCGTTGAATAAGCCAATAAACTATGTGTGAAATGTAACGCTTTTTTCCTTTCTTTGCGATGAAAGGCTGACTGGATGTCGGACGTCGAACAATGCGGCACCTAATAGGATTTTGAACAGCTGTACAAAATCTATGGCCAACTGTTAAAGACGTCAAAGTCAATATGCTTAGTTATTATTGAACGAGTCCGTCGTGGCGCAGTGGCACAAGGGTGTGACTGGAACGCGACGGTTGTGGGCTCGATTCCCACTCGAGAAAATGAAATATTTATTTAAATTTATATTTTCACATATTATTTATATTATCTTTTATTTATTCCGCCATTCAACACGCAATGACTACTAAACACTAAGTTCCCCCTACCTACCTTACTGTATGCGGGATACAGCGTGAAGCTGATTAGAATAGTTACATCTCATATATATTTTTTTACTTCAGATAACATGTTATTATTCTATGCGTCTATATCTAATTAAATTTAAACTACAAAGTAAAGAAGAGAAACTCGAGAAGAGTTTTAAACAAATGTTTGTAGCTTATATAAAATTCTAAAATATACGATACAAACGAGAATCTTTACTATCTAGGTAACACGGCAAGCCTCTATAAATTGCTGCCAGTGAGGTGTGCTGAAGACAGGAACGTTGCCTCCAAGGGCTGTTTTTCTATTATATACATACATACATATATTGAGAATAGAAAAATAACCTAGATATTAAAAAAAAATCTAAAGTAGTCAATACGTTTTACTCTATTACGAAGCTAATGCAAAACCAAACATAATTCGCTTTATTTCGATATCAATGTCCATAGTAAAACTGTTATAATGACATCTACAAATATTATGTTTAATTCTGACACTTGACTCAAATAGCTAAGGTAGGTAGATATCACGACAATCACTTTAATATTTAATAATCAAATAATAAATCAGATGGTTAAACAAAAGTAAACACCGAAAGCTCTCCAAAAATTTTATTTAAAATTTTCCATAATACTTTGTAGTCAAAATGTGTTATTCTGAAACTGTAGTGAAGCCGATCGTATGAGCGTAAAAACCTAACCAATTTTCCTTTTTGATGCGCCTCCCGATCAAAGGCCGCTCGGCGAAGCGACGGCGGTATTCGTTCTTGGCTCATAAAATTCATTACGCGGTCCTGTGTAAATTATGCTTTGTTTTGTAGACATTTAAATAAAAATTCTAAACAAAATTCAAAACAAAATGTTTTATTTTTATCCGGTTTTCAATTTACGTTATATTATTAATATACTTTTCTTTTTGCCTTTTGTTGATCTAATAAAATAAATTTTATTCATCAATCTGCCAGTAAAACAGAAATAAGTTTTAATAAGCATATAAGAATTTAGACGTAACTTACTTACTTAGTACATAGGTACTTACTTACTATATATATGAGAGCACTAAGCCATAGGGCTTAGTGCTCTCAGTACATGGACAGTCTCCAGGGGACGCGGGTTCAAATTTCGTTCGAAAAAAATATATTTTCTAAATAAATATTATAATACAATATTAAGATTTTCGACTTCGACTATTAAAATAACTGGGCACTATAAATACTAGTGTAGTTTATTTAGAATTGGACTAAGAAAATGGATAAACACTAAAAGTGAGTGGCCCGACTGATTGAAATGACTGAGAAGATTGACTCGACAAAGTAATTGGACTGTCAGGTCAGATTCTGTAAAAATTATGATCGAAAAAACTAAATTATAAAACTATATTTTCTTTGCATCAATATTTGGATATATATATATACAAATTAAACATAGAATACACATAAGCAAATTAATTAAGGTTTCATTAAAAGAGATAATTAATGCACTAGAGGACGGCTTGTCTGTTTGTTGTTGCAATTATGACATACTGTTATGCTTACATATATCGCTACTAATTAGTCAATCATCATTTGAAATTTCGCTTCAAATATGCCATCATTATTTGATTATAATAGTAAATATTTACAAATTATAGAATAAACTACATAACTATATCTATATATTTTAAGAAATAATTTTAATCCTTTTGCGCTTTATCACGCAATTGCACAAAGTGATATTTTTTTATTTATTTGTTATTTTTTTATAAAATGATTTTTAACCAAAATCCTTGACGCTGCTATCCTTGAGCCCCTATTAATTTTTAAGAGCAAGCCATAGTAATGTCGTTTCTGCTCGCTTATAATAGACTTAATTTTATGTATATGATAACAGACTAAAGCAGATATTTCGTAATATATATTTCCTACAGGACTTTTTTGTATATTAAAATTTTAAATAAATAAACGAATAACGAATTTATTACTACCCATATAATAGTTACGTGTGAATGATAGATCGACTATTAGCTATATTATACTATACATGATGCGGGTATTGTTGAAACGAACACGTCAACATGCAGCATACAAATAAATGTGTAAATACTTCCAAGAAGCATGTGAGTATTTTCCTTATTATATTATATTATTAATATAAATATATTAATAATATATTAATAATATATTTATATTTTAGTATTTTAATTTCTTCGCTCTGGTGTCGCGGCGGCGTTGAGTTCAATTCCATTCAATGCCTGATGCCTCCAAAATTGAGTCTTAAAGCTATCTCTCTTTGTCTCTTCTTCTAGACGCGGGATATAGCAGGAAGTAATTATTATATAAATAAATATATTAGCATAATAAATATATTATTATTTTACTTCAAAACATTTTTTAAATTTAATATTATTATTATAAAATATTGTAAATTGATCTCATTTTGAGGTGGCAAGTAGCAGACGCAAGAATCATACGATAAATGCTGTCATTCAAACTCAACGTAATTTTATGTATACTTTAATGTAACTTTAGTCATCATAATAAACAATAATTGAGTGAAGTCATCTACATTTATTAGTTAATTTAATTCAGGTGTAATAAATAATATGTTGTATTATATAATAAAACAAAATATTTCAAAAAGTATCATAAAATTAAATAATTTTCAGCCAACGAGAGCTGATGAAAAAGGTTGCACAACAAACTTGTAGAACCTTAAATTAAAATACATAAGTACCCCCGACAAAGCTCCACCCCTGTTGTCGTAATACAATCATTTGCATGAAAAATTAAACCATCTGGTCCGCGTTGGGAAGTTGAAACACAGAATTATTTTAAGTACTGTCCATATGCGAGAGATATGGAAGTGCTTGTGAAATGTAAAGGTCACTCTGAAAATTAACAGAACATTTTATTTATATCGCTTGACTTCTTTTCTTTTTGCATCTCTTTCTTTTTTCTAGATAGGGATAACGATGTACCTCTCATCATTCTTTTTAGCAAAACAAGAATGATGAGAGGTCCTTACCCAACTTTAGTTTTTAAGGAAAAAAAGAAACGAATAAGATCTTTTTGTTATTTGTCTGTTTATCTATCTGTTTATATATATATCGGTTGGAGAGTCGCTTCATAATGAATTATTATAAAATTTAGCAGCTAGCATCTACAGATAGTACTAGTTCAGGGTAAGACCTGAAAACTATATATTTGTGTTCAAATCCCAAAAAATAGCCTGGGGTAAAAGCTAGTTTTATTTATAAAATTATATATGAAATATAGAAAAACTTCTCTTTATTTATGAAGTGTATATCACCGAATTATACCCTGCGTAATATTGTATAATAAAACTATTTTCTTAAAGTTCCTGCATTAATGCTTATTGCTGATACTTTCTGGGAATTCTTGAAATCACCTTTCGAATTAATATATCTTCAGTAGATACTCTCTCCATTATCTAAATATAAATCTATAGTTGTAATCAAATAGTTTTATGTATGTACATAATCCATGAAAATATTTTGTTTTGTTTTTCTATTAATATAATTTTTTTAAGCTTCACGCTGTATCCCGAACACAGTAAGGTAGGTAGAGGGAGTTTAGTGTCAAGACACTACGTTCCCCACATTCCGTAGAATGTTTCAAGGCATTGCGTATTGAGTCCGGAACTCAACACTAGGCTTTTGCCTAGGTGCCAGAACGAAGAAAAAAAATATTTATCAATAATAATTCATTTCCTCGAGTGAGGATCGAACTCACAACAGTCACGTCTCAGTTACACCTTTGTGCTTCTGCGTCACAATGGCCTCATATATTATATGAGATATGTATTGTATATATATTTCAGAATTTAAACTCGAATTATGATGAGGAAATGAAATTTAAATTCACAATTAACTCATATTTGAACACCTCCAATTACGCGTCGAACGTTATAATATTTATTGGATGGCGCAGGTTAAATATAATACTTTATAAATAATGCGAAACTTATCGATATTATTTAATTTATAAAATGCACAAAACGTGTAAATTTTCGTTCATTTTAATAAGAGCAAATGAAATGTATTTTTAAAGCAGTATTTAATTTAATTTAATTTAATTAACTGCCATTATTTACAAAACATGTCTCTCTCAGAAAATTATTAAATATGAAGTTTATCACTTTGGGCCAGTCGTGGCGCAGGTGCCCTAAGTGTGACTGTAAAAGTGACTGCGATATCAAAAAAATATAAAAATCAACACTATTTACATATTTCCTATGTTTAATTATTATATATGTCCGCTTATGGATGCGGAGAAAAGTAAAAGTGAACATAAAAACAACATATATTATCATAAACAAGGCGAAAAAAAAAAGGAAAATTTACCAAATTCTTCCTTAATAGGTTTCCATACATTCACATTTTCAGGTAACAAAATATTTATAGTGCCAACGAAAACCAATAAGCACTATCGACATTTATAAGAGTAATCGTGCTCCCAAATGTGTACTAATTTAAAATTCCACCGCCTTTTATAAGAGCTCGTGAATATTTTCGATGACACTTAAAGTTCGTTTTAGGAATATGAAAATTCATAAAAATTAAAAATCTATGCAATATTTTCCTTTTCGTAGTAATACACTAATACTAGAATATATGTACAAAATTGCAACAGCTTCACGCTGTATCCCGCACACAGCAGGGAAGACAGAGTGAACCTAGTGTTAAGAGACTACGTTCCCCATATTTATGTAGTTATATTATGATTATATTTTTTCAAATGCAGTTTTTATACTAAGCCTTGATGTGTTAAACTCTGTATCCTAAATCCTTACTATTTCCTACGTATGAAGATCAGACTAAATGTCTTGTTAAATATTAGTTATGCCTTTTTGACACTCTGTTCTTCAATTGTTTAAGAGAGGATGTGAGACATACGTTAAATTTTTTTGGCAGAAGAATTGTTCACGATTTAACTGCGGAAGTAAATGGGGGGGTCTGGGAACCTAATGTTGAGATACTGCGCTCTTATTATCACACTTTAGATTTCCACTATCCTCGGAATTCTGGAATTCAACGCTGTACTGCGCCTCACTTCCAGAGTGAAACAATCAAAATATTTAATATTTCATTTTTCTGAGTAGGAATTGAACCCACAACAAGTACGCTTGTGCCACGACTTGCCTTGTCATCACAAAGCGGAAGAAAAATAAGTATTATAATCATTTTATATCAAGGTCATCAACAAAACATAGCATAGTATTCAAATATGTTTTTTGCTCATAAAAATTTGCCATATCGATATATTTACGATTCCATTGTTGCAGGATAAGTCGTCTGTGAATCTAACATATTTACTAGTTGCGACGCAGCGAAGCAAGCTGAACTCTTAATGCGACTTTGAAACTTACTAACTAATTAAAACTTTAGCACCTCTGGCTTGAGCTGCCGACACGCCGTTTAGTCTGCCTCCGTTCAAATTACTTCGAACTATAGCGGAACTGTTCATCGAGATTTACTCCATTTTCGATCTAGATATTGCTTAAAATATAGGCAGGATACATATATGCGTATTATTTTTGTTCAGATTTACATTTTTCTCACAAATAAAGTTTAACGTTGAAGTCCGCCAATTACCACACAAAGTCCCCACTAGGGGTCCCCTTGCGGAATACAAAGTTAAAATGAAAAAAAATCCTCAAGATTTTAATTTTTAGTTAACGAATTGATATTTTAAAAAAGTACGATAATGTGACAATACATGAAAATTATAACTAACTTTAGGACTATCTAGAAACATATTAAACTTCTGTTTCTCACGTTGCCGACTCGTATATAGCAACAAATAAGTATAAATTTACAATGTATGAACACAATATTACAAAGTAAGTTGGGATTACACCTACAAACTCTATTTTAGACAGTTCAAACAACCCAGTGAACCGCAAAATTCATTGTAACACTATTTGTGTTGAACACGTTAGAGTGATGAAAACGAATTTACTTAAAAATTCTCCTTTTACCAACACTTAGGGTTATTTAATTATATCTAGTATTAGCTTAGGCAAAGGGAACCTGGTAACCTAGTGTTAAGATACTTTGTTCCCATTAAGATGCCTTCGTTCACAATTTTCCGTCGGATTCTGCAAACACTGCGTGTTGACTGGCGGAACTCGACGCCGTGTCTAGAATAAATCATTTAAATAGTATATATAAAATATTTAGAATTATATCATGTTCTACATACATTCTATTTTATCTGGAGTAAGCAGTAAGAAAAAATTACATGTCATCCTCGTCTTTTCGTGTTATCAAATAGCTTATATTTTAAATCTAAGTAATATTTAAACACGGGTAAACCAAAAATAATAAAAATCACCAGGTCATGATGGCTTCTATTTTTACATACTTATAGAAAGGCGGTACACGTCCGAATAAAATAAAATGAAATTGATCGACTCTACAAAATTATTGCTATCGAAGGTGTTTTACTAAATGCTTGTTGTTCAAATACGTTTAGCAACTAAATTACTCGCTAGTCGGCCAAAATACTAGCGTTATGTGAGTTAAGCTATACGCGCGCAAATATGTTTATTATAGAAACAAAATCCATAATTAATATATTTATACATTATTTTTATTATTATTGAGAATAAATATTATTATATTAGCTAATAAAATAGTAATATTAAATAAAATATAAATATATTAAATAAAATAAAAAATAATAATATTTCAACAGATTTGTAACAATGTTTCAGAAAAATTGTAAAAAATTTTGTATTATTTTCAACTAATTTAGCCTAGACGTTAGATGAGGGGAGAAAAAATTATGATACTATCACGAAATTGATATATATCCATAGAGTATTATATATAACCTTATATTCTTATTATGTACATTTTAATTGGGAAGACAATAATATTTAATAATTTACACAATTCATTTGAACGAAGAATAAATTGTCAGTAAAGCTCAATTTAATGCAGTCACTAACACTGAAACATAAATCACTTTAGATTGAGAGGCGCTCGAACCATAATTTATTTATTAACTAATAGCCTTTCTTTAAACTTTAAGCACTGGAAAGCTATCGTTGTAAAAGTTCTAAAGTTTCTTATGAGGAAGAGATTTTACAAGTTCATAAACTTGTTTGTAGCAACAGTGTAAAAAGGATTAAAAATATAAAACTTCTCATTAACTTTACAAACTGTGATAGTAAAAATATTATCTACGCGGTGAAATTTTATAAGATAATACTCTCATATCTTAAAGGATTATCTATAGTTTATTCATATTAGGTGCAGTCCGAGACTTCACTCTGGTGTCGAAAACGCTTCGTTGAGTTCCATCACTCGACTCGCAATGCCTTTAGGATTCGGCTGAAAATGAGAAATGTAGTGTCTTAACACTAGGTTCCCTTTGCCTAGTCTACTCTATGCGGGACAAAGCGTGAAGCTGAAAAAATAAAACCTAATCAAAACACGATTCTTCATTCATAGAAAATTTACGAAGTAAAGGTATAAAGATAAAATCGTCAATAGAAATCCACCAACGTCGATCATACCGACACACGGTGATAGATGACCGTCGGTCTGACGGACCGCAGCACTAATTGAAGCGAGCGAGAGTTTATTGGAAAAAAACACAGCAAAACAATAGGAAATGGTTTTTATGAAAGCTCGCTGTGAATGATGATGTTTCCACAACATTTGTTACTTTACCTTATTAGTATTAGTAGTATTAGTATTAGTATTATAATATTTATTAAATATTTTAGTTTGAATTAATAACGGTTAGTTTCAGTCTATACTTTTTCACAATTTATCTACTATGGTGAACGTCGTGGTGCAGAGGCGTAAACGTGAAAAGCTGTGGGTTTGATTTCCTATTATTATCATTTCTTAGCTCTGGTTAGCGTCAAAGCGTCATGCAAATTTCTCCACTCAACCCGCAATGCGTCAAGAATTCAGCGCATAGTGAGGAACGGAGTGTCTTGACACTAGAAAATAGACTATGGTAGTCTTACGGTTTTAGTTATTACTTAGTTTCGTATTAGCATACATTGAAAATACTTCTCAAAAACTAAAAGTAACAGATTTTTATAATTTTAAAAATGTTATTTTACGTTAAATATATTGAAAATGTAGACGGGACCGACGTCAATATCCAATATTGTTGACAATTTATGCAGAGGCGTCGACGATGACAGTGAGGTCGAGTTAAGTAAACCTTAGGTAACATTTATTGTGTACTTTAGCTATGCTTCATATCTATAAATTTATGAAAATTCCAATAAAATTGTTATTTTGTATCTTTATATAAAATATATAAAGATACAAAAATATAATATTCTATACTAGTTTGTATGTCCTAGTTGTTGCAATTTAAATATAAGAATATATTTTAAAAATAGAGAGAGCCAAGAGAGAGAGAGAGCCAATAGCAGTAGAGTAGGTAGAGACTTTTAAGATTTTATAAAGCCTGAAAGTTTTGTGCGCATCTTATGGTGCACATATTTCTTATCTTAGGTAACTAAGATAAAAAAATTGTACCTAACTTTCGCTAAATTATTAAGCTCATTTCTTTATAGTTTTGGAGAATAATATTAGAAATGACGTTGTCCATTGCCAGATAATTAACATGGATACACCTTCAAATTATATAAGCTATAAGCGCCTACAAATATATTCGGAGCAAGTGATATATTTAATTTAATTGTATATTAGATTCATAGGCGCTTATAATACAGTTTAGAGATCTGTGGCAGAGAGTTAAAGCCCTTAAAGTGTCTGACAAAAATAACATAGTTAGTATTAATTATGTTACGCTGCTATTAGTACAAGATGCAGGCTGGTTGTCTACGGCAGTATAAACGGGTGAAAATATTTTTTTTTCTTAATGGATTTTATAGCTGTTGACCTGGACTGGTCTTGACAGCGTCACCGGACGGGGGCGTTAAAGTAAGTGAAGAGTTACGCTATAAATTAACTCACACAATTGTAAAGCTCAAATTACACCTCGCGGACTGTACGTTCTATTATTATTATGCATACTAATATACTTTTTTAGTCTTTGTAAAATGCAAGTTGTACAGATTTTACTTTATCATATTTTTTGTAACAAAGAAAATGTTTAAGTAAAAATGATAAATAGTTTAACTCCATTCCAAGTTAGGTCACCTAGTGAGTCAGCAATAAAAGGTTAGCGGAATAGGGTGAGGCGGCCCAACCTATCTGCAGTAGGAAGCCCTAGTAATGGAATATCTTTAAAATATTACGGTTTTGTGGAAAAACAAATAAAACTTAAGCCCAAGAAATTCTTCTCTTCTTATAAACTAAAGGAAACAATTGAAAAGTTACTTTAACATGCATGGTGTTAATGTTGACACGTACACCACTCATACGCAATATCTCGAATTTAGTCGGAAAGTGGAGAACGGAGAGTCTCAAGTCTCTTCACATGGTTCTGCTTGCCTACCAAGCTGTCTGTCAGATAAAGCGACAAGTAAATACATCCCTTATAGCATATGCTTATAAAGAAAAGGAGTTACGCGTCATTTGCATAATCTTCGTGGATTGTAAACAATGTATCGTAAACATATATTACAAACGATACAGAGTTCACGTAGGCGACGGTAAAGATCACTTTAATAAAAGGCTTGCAGATTATTTATACTACTAACGTTGGCTAAGTAGGATAAAAACAACGGCAAAAAACTAAGGCTGTCGTGGTGCAGTGGCACAAGGGCCGCCCGTAAACGATTCGATGGGTTCGATCCTACTCGAGGAAGTAAAATATTTCTTTACGTTTATATTTCCATTTTGCTTCTCTCTGGTGTCGAGTCAAAGCCCGGCGTTGAGTTCTGCCACTCAACACGCAATGCCTCCAGAATTCGGCAGAAAGTGGGGAACGGAGTGTCTTAACACCGAGGTTCCAGAGGGAACATCGGGTGGAGGGTAGGCAGAGGCCTGCCCTGCTGTGTGCGCGATATAGCGTGAAGCTAACGTTGGGTTAAATTTATTACTCACAGAATGTTAAGAAAAAATCTTGAATCTCTGGCGTTTCATGTGGTCGTGGGTGGAGGTGATCACTTACTATCAGGTGCCGTACCATGTCTTTTTCAAAAAAATAAAATAAAATAAAATGTGAAAATAATTAAAATAAAACTCATATGCAAAATCACTGTACGTGACTACGTTTAACTGCTCTTAACGTGGGTAAAGCACGTTAACAGGTTATTGCCACAGTTGTTACTACAAAATGTAAATGAGTGTAAAACGCGAGGCCTGACTAATAGAACCTCAAATTTTAATATTTTTTTTCAGCTTCGTTACCCACTTCGGTGGTATGCAAATAAGTTCGCTTTCAAGTGAAAAGCTTGCGATAGAATTTTGAAGCTATATAATAAGCTGTATTAGATTGTATAACTGTACAAATGTTATATTTGACGTACTGATGTCTAAAAAATTTTGCAATTTGTAAAATTAGTTAAAAAGGACTGGGATTATACTAAGATTCAGATACAGTAAAGTATTATATATTTTAACGCCAATTGTTAACGACAGTATCTGTCGAAAAATCTTTATTCTTATTTTTAGTGTCACAGAATTTTTTATGCTGTGAATATAATAACTTGAATCTACATTAGTTTTGATTACATTTTGAAAAATATATTTATAACAAAAAGATTAGCATAATATCTTCCACAGGTATACTTTTACATAGAAATAATATGACAGGACATTAATTTTCATAGAAATATGTCGATCGATAGGTCGTCTAAGTTAGATGTAGAGACATTGTGATTCAAACATGGATTTGGGGAGGATGACACAGAATACAAATGAAGTGACAAAGTGAGATCTCTCTGGTAGTGACCTAATTTGATTTTGACACTGTTGTGTGGTTGACGCAGTTAATTCACGATATGTTTAGAGGTTAGTATAAATACTAATATGTATAAATTATAAGCGTACGTGGGGGACAGAGTGTCTTAACACTAGGTTCCCTCTGCCTGCCTGCGTGAAGCTGAAAAAAATTATATTAGTATTTATAACGTTGTATATATTATATAGACTCCCTTATTTTATACTATTGATTACAATTATGTACCACACAACATCTGTATGTAAGAAATAATACCTACTATTAAGTTATATTATACTAAATAAAAGTTTTCAATAAAGTATTGTGTATTTGCTAAACGTTAAATTCAAAATAATTATTACACTCAACTTTAACCGACTCTACTGAATAATATAAAAATAAATGTACTACACTATTTTGGCAAGTAACTTTAAAAGATTGCGCATTTAAAAGTTAAAATCGAAATACAATATGAAAAATACATGTATGTTTCTGTACACATTATATTTTAAACTTTTTATTTTACATCAAGTACCTGCCTACATTATAAAAGTCAATTAATTCACCCACCTTGGATCTTAAAATGAATAATGAAAAGGGTCAAACCGAGAATAATTAATGAAAGCTTCCAATCCTATATACAGAGTTATTCAATTAGCAGGGCATAGTTCATTTTATTTGCTCATTTCATCATTATAAACTTACATAGCTATATAAACTATCTAGGTACTGATATATGTACGGTATAATATATTATGTAAAAATGAATTGGATCACTCGTAAAAGCTCTGTTTTCCAAAATAGTTTCTATAATAAATATTATATATATGTATAATACTCACCTTTATATCCTAAAATAGAATAATCACTATACAAAATAATCACTTATTATCTTTAATATAGCGTATTAAATAAAATACCTAAACAATTTAAAATATTGAATTAAATCTGTCTCTCTTAATGTGACAATTGAGAAAGCCTTTACTAAAATATATACATCTGCAGCATTTATTTAATTTATTTTTCAGACTTGTCGGCAATGACTAACTGAGCTCAATGAATTTTCAACGAAACGGGTTCAAAGGAAACTTTCTACAAAATTTTAAATCCGTTGTTTTATTCATAATCCCGTAACTTGCTTACACAAACCAACCTCGCAACTATTGCTCGAGAGGCTATTTAAATGTCTGCTAGCTGTTTCAAAGTTACATGTTTTATATTTGATTTAATCTAATCTTGTCTTTATATTTTATATTTTAATATATATCCAATTTTAAATATAAATTATTGAGGCGAGAAGTGACGCAGGGGCAAAAAGCATGTCTGTAAACATGACTGGCTGGATATGGGTTCAATCTCCGCTTGAGAAAATAAAATATTTATTTAAAATTATGTTTTCATTTCTACGCTCTGGATTATACAGCGTGAAGCAGATTTTTTAAAAATTTCATTCATGCTTAAAATTAAGTAATTATAGGGGGGGGGGCTTACATAGTTGAGATGCGTGATGCGTAACAGCCCCCACATATACAAGTAAACATATTCGCTGGCCATATTTTGCGTTTGCCAATAGACAACCATTTTGCGTCAATCCACCAAAAATAATATAATAATTTAAACACAATTGTGTTTAAATTATTATTTTTTGCAAATTACGTAATTATAATTTTAATATAGATCATAATTTTAATATAGATCTTTTTATTCGTTAATAGTATTAAATATTCATAACACAAAATTGTCTATTTGAAATTCGCGACTACTTCTCGTCTGACCCATCAATTGAATACAAAATGAGTTGAGAAGAAAGCCTTTTTTTAATTCAATTTCAGTACTTTTTAACCTAATTTGGATGTTAATATTCTTAAAAAAATCATAAACGTTAGTAATTTTACAATTTTGTTGTAAAATGCTTAATACACACACACAAATTAAGCAAATATAAAACACGCCTATCGTCTATATAAATATGCTAATAACGTCGTAAATCAAATGTATTATATATACATATAAAATGTTACGTCTTTCAAAATATTACATTTAAAACAAATAATACCTTGAAATTAATCGAATTTACAAAAGACAAAATACAAAACAATGACCATTAATATCGCTCTTTTACCAACATTCATTCGTCACCGTCCGACCGAAGTGAAATCTTACACTGACTTTAATTATTTATTTTCACTTTGAATTATAAATACGAAATATTTAGTGAATGTGAATAATAATAGAGGCAGATTATCACAGAAATTCACATTTTCGTTTTCATTAATTCCTGCGAACCTAGATATATATAGTAAGTACATTATGATTTTAATAACTATCTACATCTTTTTAAAATAATTTTAATTTTTATTACAAGCTGAATTTAAGGACACAGTAGAGTCACATCGCCAGTAATGGCAACACGCACGGGCAGACTCGAGCAGATTAATACCACCCCTGGCATTTAAAACCGGCGTGAAGTAGTGGCCCTTGCCACTGCGTTTCGCATTAGGTAATGCCGGGCCCCGGTGCCCTTCATCTCCACCTTAAAAGGCTGGCAACGCACCTGTAGCTCGGGTGCCTTGCATGGGGTCGTAGGCGGCGGTGATCACTTACCGTCAGGTGACCAGAACGCTCGTTTGCCTTGTCCTCCCATAAAAAAAAAAGAATATTATTATTTACTCATCATTAACTTAATAGAAATTAATTCTATTAAGTCTTGTATGACTATTGAGTCATTCTAGTTTTTATTTATCACTTGCTTTCAGCTTTTTCTAGTTATTCATATTGTATTCAAGGCGGCGATTCTTTTAACGTGAGTTTTAAAACATAAAAGTTTACACTCGGACGTGTAATACGATAAAGTTAGTGAAGTGCAAATATTTATTGTTTAATTTATATTTTTAACCTTTGTTTGTGATAGTAGAACTATATTACAACAATAACAATGAAATCAAAAAATTAAAATTAACTTATTCTGATAGGAATATAATTTTGCTTAAATTAATTTTTTGTTTGTATCTTAAATTTATTCCACGCGACGTACAAAAGTAGGTAGCAGAGTTTACGAGCGAGTCGTAAAAATAATTTTATATACTTATAGCAAGTTGACAGAGACCAAATATAAACAATATAAATAAATTGGCCTTTTTACAAACGAAAAATATATGGACAGGCTACTTTTGAATCCACTTATTGAGTTCTTACCGTCCGCCTAGATAGATTTTGAACGACTAAATATTTTTCTTTTAAAATTATGACATTTTTAGCGTCAAAATTTAATTAAAATAAAATAAATCGTATAGAAACATTAATATTCACTGAGAGTTTATTTTATTTCTTTTATTTAAGACTAAATAAAATAACTAACGCCTCCTTTCCATCCTCCTTCTCGTAAAGCCCAAGACGAACAAAAATCAATAGAAATTGAAGAATATTTGCTTAGTATTCAATGAGCTTTAACTTCATTTGTGCCTGATACATAAGTTAAATGAAATAATAATAAATTTACTTTCATACATTTTTTCTTATATGCCTATTCTATAGTGAAAAACAGAACTCGAGTCATAAACAATTTACATACATGCACTAGCTCTGTTATTTTCCATACAGTAATATAAGTAAAAATAATTATGAAAATTGTCAAGTTACTTTGAAAATTTTAAATGTGTTCAAATTACACTTACTTTCAGTCGTTACACTTAAACGTAGCGCTCGCTGCTAGTATTAAATTGCAATAAAATGTCAACAGAGTACATATAATACAAATACCAATATTACAAATTTTACTTGTCTTAGTACATAGTATACACAAATATAATAATTAATTATAACATTATTGACGCAGGAGTAGCTGTGGGTGTGATGGCTCAGCTGGCTAAGAAATGGAATATTTAATATTTTCATTTCCACGTGTCGAGGCAAAGCGCGGCGTTGAGATCCTCCACTCAACACGCAAAGCCTCCAGAATTCGGTGGAAAGTAAAAATTTACACTAGGTCTCCTCTGCCTACCCTACATTCGTGAAGTTGTGAAAAAAATTACAATATATAAGTTTGAAAAATATATTTTAGTACATAAGAATCACGTACGTACGTGGCTTATTAAGAGAAGGAAATGCCTGCCTTAGTTTAAAGCTACCTTCATCCGAGCTTACTCTACCTATATTATCGTTTTGAGTCGAGATTCGAGTTACGCTAGAATTGCGTGTTAACGATGGATCATGTGAATATATTCTACTACTACTAGTCTATTTGAAAACTTAAGACTTTTTAGTTTTGAACATGATATATCTTTTTCTATAAAAAAAATAAAGGGTAATTACCGATTTCTCGTACATGATAATTTTATTTTTAATTCGTCATCTTAGAACACTTTTATTAGACACATACTTGTCGACAATGACGGAATGAGCTTTCTACGTACGGGTTCAAAGGAAACTTTCTATAAGCTTACTCCGTTGTTTTATTCATAATCCCGTAACTTGCTTACACAGAGAAACTTCGTAACTACTGCTCAAAGGCTATTTAAATATCTGCGAGCTGTTTAAAAATTTGCAATATGTTTTATATTTAATTTCAATAAAGTTTGCCATCTTTAAATTTTGATAAAGTATTTGTTTTACATTTTCATGAATTATTTAAGCATTAATTATAAAAAAACAGTGGTAAAAACACGTCATTATTTATATAATTTATTATTTTTTATGCTATAAAGAGTTACATTTCTCAGTTCTAAATATACATTTTGAATATTTGCTTGTAAAGGTTTTTTTAAAACCATTTCTATTTTTTTTATTTAAGTCTTACTTTGATTATTTGATGTTTTCTACACTTTATGTTTTAATATTACGGTAATAAGAGGTGATAAAGTAAAAGAGAAAGTGTTTTAATTATAATAAAATAGTTCTTTTTATAGAATTGTGAGTTTAATTAACATTGCATAGTAACTTTTTTATTAAAGACCATATGATAACATTACTTGGTTAATTGTAGGCTGCATTTAATAAATTAAATAAAGTATATGCTTGACGAAATACCTGGAATATTTAATAAAAATAAAATATTAATATAATGACAGTAAATTTTTATATAAAATTAAATACTAACATACGTATTCTTAAAAGTTCATTCCCTAAACTGAAAATGATTTTATAAATATATTTTTTAAATATTCGTATAGTTCAAGCGGGCGAAGCCGCCTGAGTTCTCTAATCTATAAAATGTCTTATGATGTTTGTACACAACGAATATCGTAAATTATTTTATACAAAATTGATCATTGTAACGTTAAACGTTAATTCAAATTGTTTAGATACACACAGTTTTATTAAATATTTTTAGAAACCAATAAACAATCTTACATCAGCAAGTGCGTCCAGACTCAAGCGACAGAACATGGTGCGTATGGTAACAGGTGGGGAAGTTCGTAACAGTAACAGTAAGATAAGCGTACGTGATGTACGTTCCCAACGATTCTCCCAGCTACACGAATATATAGCGAGTCTTAGATTTTCTCCCTATTAAACAATTTTTCATTATATTTTTCATATATAACATTTTTCATTATATATATAAAATGGGAAAGAGAAAATCTATATATATCCTGAATAAATTGTAATAATAAATTTATCTATAACTTCAAATAGAAGTATCTATTAAAATATACTTACCGATTCCATAAGTATGCCACTATAGTAACATGGAACACTACTCATAGTTATCGCTCCAACAATAATAGATAGAAATTCTATTTTTAACTCACCGTTACTGAAAGACTGAAAAATAAAATTTTGTTTTGAGAGTTCGAGATTAATTATTTATTTGGATATTTAAATATTCACTTTTAAATTAGAATTATAAATTTCTACTTCACTTTTAATAATTTAGTACATATTTTCTTTTTAAAACTAGTTGATTCCTATTGAATAAGTTGAAGTTTTGTAATTTTTCTTGTGATTGAACTAATTGTTAGTTTATCTTATTCATAAGTAAACGACCATATCCTCTCTATAAGTATGATACATACCCCAAGTATTTGAAAGATAACGATGGGGAGTACTAAAATTGTTGTTTTCAAAATCAATTCATAAAATATCTTGAAACATGTCTGGATTTTATCTATAAAGCTATAGAAAACATATTTCAATTACCGTCATGTAAAAAATTTTACATAAAAATTAACGTTTTCGTGTAATAAAACGACAATAAATAACTATTAAATAACAAAATACCTGTAAATATTTTTCAACGATACCGCAACATGTTTTAATTTTACGATTATTTCTTCCACAGAATTATCATCTTGAAATATTTTCATGATCCTCGTTCTTGCAACCTCCAGCTGGCCACACGCGTGTAACATAAATATAGGGCCTAGAGGTTGGAATCCAAGTAACGTGAACATAGCGCAGCAAGTAAAAATAATATATACAACGTATAACAGGCAGTATACACTGAATGTGTCCTTCAATTCTTCTATGGGACTAGGATAAACCATCTCATATAAATGTACCGGTTTAAAATCGCTAAAAACACCGTAATAAGACATTACGAATATTGGCCTGGTTATAAATAAAGCACCTCCGCAAAATGTTATTCTTCGCCAGATAGAGATGACAAATTTTCCTTTCTCAACATATTCTAGAATTACAGATTCTTCTTCAACTGTGTATTTCTCCGCTTTCTCATAGTCATTATTCATTATTTCTATCATGTTTACTATTAATTTCTGATAGTGAAACATTATACAATATTGTAATGTTATCATAGAAAATATTAAGCAGATAACTCCATTCGAGCACGCTTGTGTGATATCTTTAACTTTTAAATCTCGAAAAATAATACTGTAGACTATAACGCATATGACCACTAGACAAGTTACATACATAAAAAGTAATTTGCCAGCCCATTTTATATCTTTCTTAGCATATGGATTAAACTGGCTTCTATCCATAGCACGTAACATAAATTTAAAAATTTTTTCAAATTTTATATTCAAATGCTTTGATTTTTCGTCAATAGAAATTGCCGACATTTTGCCTGTTTCAGTTCTAAATACGTTGTAAAGTTTCCTTAGGTTAATATGCTTAGCAAAAGGAAATGGTTATAAAGATAATTGTTATTAGGGGATGGCGTTTCGAGGTTGCGAGTTTAGAATTGCCTTAAGACAGGGGAGAACTCATAATAAATTAATTTTTAAAAAGTATTACTATGAACTTATTATTATTATTTAACTATTATTATTTAACAACTATTAATATTAACTTATTATAGATAAAACGCTTTTTTTATACTATTATTATTAATTTACTTACATTTTTTTTAAAGAATAGATTACTAAGAAAAATTGAGTAAAACTTATGCAATATTTTGCTGATGTAAATGTAATTTTATAATGGTTACGAGTTGTTTGCCAATTGGTAGTGTAAATATTCTTAATCAATATATATAAAAGGAAATGTTTCCAATGACTGAGCTAAAACGCACGCGCAGCCGAGACCGCTGTGCATAGGAACGTGAAATTTGGACAGATATTTACTTTCGTAATCTGGACATCACGTAAGAAGGGATTTTAGAAAAATGTTAACCCTAAAGGGATGAATAGGGGTTGAAAGTTTGTATGGAAAAAAATTATATCGCTATAGATTTTATAGATGGGTGAAAATAAGCAGGCAAGTCTGCGTGCGTCCTCTAGTATTTTATAAAATAAACACATTTTTTAAAGCAGTACAAAAAATATATGTAAGAAAAAAGCTTAAGAAAAAATGAAAACACCTGTCGTCAACCACGAGTTTTTACTGATTGTCTCTATAATCATAAGTAAGTAATTTAAGTGAAAAATTATGAAAATACATACATATGTTAAGTTGCTTTGAAGATTTTAAATGTGCACAAATTATAAACACTTATGGTTATTGTCTAAAAGCTTAAATAAAATATTGACCACTAATACAATTCTTCCAACGCAAGTTTGCCTGAAATATTTTTCTAATAGAAAATAAATATTTATAAATAAAAATATAAGGTCAGTCGTGAACCAGGGGCACAAAGTGTGACTATAAACGCGACTAGTTGTGTATTCGATTCCCACTCGAGGAAATGAAGTATTTACTTTAATTAATATTTTTATTTCTTCGCACTGGTACATAGCAAAGCGCGGCGTTGAGATTCGCCATTCAACACGCATTGCCTAGAAAATTTGGCGAAAAGTGGGGAAAGGAGTGTCTTAACACTAGGTACCCTTTTCCTACCCTATTATATGCAGGATGCAACGTGAAACTGAGAAAAAGAATAATATATCATGATTAAGATTACTCTGTGTATATAATCATGACTTGCTATGGTTCCTAGAGTCTGTAAGCGGCAGTAGAAGTTATTAAAACAGATTTACAATGTCAATGCTGTACATATATTACATATATGACTCGTCAGTACATGAAAAAAAAAATTATAAATTGACTGATAAAAAAATTCTGTCTGTGCGTTCTTCACGCTAGTTTCAGAAACGGCTTAACCAAATTAAGCAGAGTTTTTGTTTTATTGAGTTTAGTGTTTGTTTCATTTGAATCGGTTCACAAGTAAAAAAGTTATATTATGTTATAAAGAATAGCATGCGACAGTATTGCTGTATAATAAGTGGTTTGGTGAATTGGAATATTATTATTTATGTTATTAGATCACGAAGTCATACAAATGACAAAAAAAAAATGTTTAATACAAGCGGGTGAAGCCGCGAGCGGGTCGCTAGTGTACAGTAAATTATAGCGCACGTCACTTGCTATCTCTATTCCCTATTAAATATATACTTGACTTGGAAACGATAAAATGAAAAACAAGACATAAACCATTCCGGTTACCGTTTTCCTGCGCGTTACATATTTAAAGAGAGACGGTCCAGGGACTTAGGATGGCCAGGAATAATTCATAGCACAAACGCTGGCCTGTAGACATGTTATGAGTAGCGCCGAATTTACAGCAGACAGCTCTTGTCAGCACGTGCTCCCACGCACTTTCACGTGTTGTTTTTTCATGTTTTTTTTTTGTAAGATTTTTTTCTTTAGCTTTACTTCTCTATATAGATCTTTCAGAAAGAAAGATGAAGAAACAGGTATAAAAAATATCTTTGAATGGATAGTAGAAATACTAATTTTTTATTTAAATTCTTATAAGGTTATTACAACTTTTGTTGTTAGCAACTCTGTAGAAAGATCTTTGCAAAGCTTTCCTATGCAAAGATTAATAAAGAATGATAAGTTTTGTGAAATAACTTAATGTATTAAAATTCAAATAATTATAAGCAGAATTACTATTATTATTACAGCGTTGAGTTCCGCCATTCAACACGCAATGCCTCCAAACTTTGACGGAACATGAAGAACGAAAACGACTGTACACGTGACAGGTTGTGGGTTCGATTTCCACTATGGGGAAATAAATATTTAATATTTTCATTTCCTCGTTCTGGTAATGTGGTATAGTGTGGAGTTGTGTACCACCGCACAATACGCTTTTGAATTCAGTGGAAAGTGGGCAGCATTAGTGTCTTAATGGAAATGGAGTATCTTAACACTAGGTTCTCTGCCAACCCTGCTAAGTGCGGGATACAGCTTGAAGCTAAAAAAACAAGATTAGATAAATAACATACAAATATTTCATTTGTTATATTTACTTAATATTACATACTGTTTCAATATTACATTAATTTGTGCTAATTTAAATTAAGACTTAAGTATTAAAGTTTCTGACGGCTGCCATACATCCCATGCGTTATTATGTAAACTAGGCTTAGCTTTTAGGTTTGATTCATGGGGCACCACCGTTCGAGGTATCGTTCGGTTCAGCTCGATTTGTAATCGATTGTACAATTCATTTGCAATTTCTGGATAAGCTGATGATATATCTTCTGATTCACACGGATCAAGTCTTATGTTAAATAGGCACCAAGTAACTGGAATGAAGCAAGTCATAAAATAAAATCTGTTATAATTTATTATTCATAAGAATTAATATTTTATCTTTATTTTTCTACTTTAAGATAGGCGGAGAGAAACAGGTATGAAAACACTCATTCTCCACTTTCCGTCTGAATCCCACTGATTGCGTGTGGAGTGGTGAAGCACAACGTCATACTTTGTCTTTCTGGAGGGTATAAACAAAAGTCCCAACTCAGCACAGTAATGCCCAATTGCATTTGGATGGATTTGCAACTGCATTTGGATGGATGGATGGACAAAAGCGAAATATGAAACGTAATTATATTTATAATATATTTATTCTTACCATTATCTGGGTAGCAAATATTTTCTTTATCTATATTTTTATTACACGACACTTTAATGTTGTTTCTCAAATCAGTATCTGACATTTTAAAATCTATTCCTATGTGAGCAAGTAGAGAGTATATTGTACTATTTCTAATGGTGTCTTCATACGGTGGAGGTGCACTTAAAATCCCCTTATAAATGTGACCTTGATAATTGCTGTGAGTAATTAAGACAGTTCCAGTAACAAGTTTGTAATCACCAATAATTACAGCAGAGTATCCCGTATAATCATCGATTTCTACGATCGCATCTCTTTTGGATTCTTCATTATTTCTTATTGTATCCCATAAATCAACTCCATCTATACCAGAAGGTGGTTCGATACCAGCCGCGCTCAACACTGTTGGTGTCCAATCAGACACATGCATGTATCCTTTCCATATATGTTTCGATTTCGTCAAGTTTTTACTCCATATCAACCCGTTAACTCTAATACCTCCTTCGAAAGGACTAAACTTAAGACCCCTAAGAGGCCAATTCGACGCGTAATTAGCTGACTCCTGTGACGTTATACCGCCGTTGTCAGATATAAATATTATTATTGTATTTTCCAAGATTCCTTTCTCGAATAATGCTTTTACTATGTCACCTACACTGTCATCTAGTTTTTTGACCATAGCTGTGTAAAATTACAATAATTAAGAATAAATAGAATATGCCCTAAAAATATATCGGGTATACAAAAAAATATAAAGTATCTTCTTATAAATATATAAGAAATGAAAATAGTGGCGGTTGGGAAACGGAGTGTCCTCCTAGGTTCCATCTGCCTATCCTGTGATGTGCGGGATATAGCATGAAACTGAAAAAAAAAATCAAATATTACCCGCGTAATAACGTCTCTGAGGCAAGTCAATATATCGCATAGCACGGACGACATCTGGCGGTGCTTGCATCGGGGCCCCTTCGTTAGCCGAGTGTGGCGCATTGTGGGCGACCATCAAGAATAATGGTTTCGAAACATCGTGAGACGAGATAACTGGAATGTTAAAGCTTATAGAAATATGTATCTTTTTTCTAATGTATTTCTGGAACAAATGTTGCATTAATTTTCTTCGTCACCGTGAAAAAATTGAATTATTAGGAAAAAGTTCGCGGCGTTGAGTTCCGCCTTTCAATATGTAATGCTTGCAGAAATATATTGATAGAAAAAAAACTTAATACTATATTAGGTTCCCAGGTTCCCACTGCCTGCCCTGCTCTGGGCGGAATACAGCATTGAGGTACAAATAAGAGTAACAATTTTTTATAAGACAAGTATATTTTTTTCTACTCAGATACACATACAATAGATAGGATCTAAAATAAAACTCAAAAGTTCATATTAAGTTAACATTATAAAAAAATATACACATATTAGTAAAAACGTACCTTACTGTATAAAATATATACAGTAAAGTACAGTTATAAAAATAAATCATTACAGCAGCAAATTATAGTTGTCACTTGTGTAAATTAATATCAAAATACGATATCCCATGAGGAAATAGTTTTACATCAATATTGATAATATTGATGTAAAACTATTTATCGGTTATCTAATAGTTCACTGTTATTAATGACTGATTTTATTTGCTGTATCATAATTATAAAATCAAAATTTATTCTACAAATGATAGATATTATTTTATCTAATTAATGTTATCTGGTTATATGTATAGTAGTTAGTTGTTGGTATAAATTATGCTTAATTTACTTTAACTATGGCCAGTCGTGGCGCAGGGGCACAAAGTGTGACTGTAAACGCTACTGGTTGTGGGTTCGATCCCCACTCGAGGAAATGAAATTCACTTTATTTAAATATATATTTTCATTTCTTTGCTTTGGTGTCGAGGCAAAGAGCGGCACTGAGTTCCGCCACTCAACACGAAATGGCTGTAGAATTCAGTGGAGTGTAAAAGTGGAGAACGGAGTGTCTTAACACTAGGTTCTATTTGTAAGATACAACGTGAAGCTGATTTATTTTTTTAGTTTAAACATGACTAAACTGATTTAGAATAAAAATCAAATAACTAACTAACTAACTAACAACTAAAATTTTTAAGATATTTAAAAATACACTGTAATAAAGATAGCAATCTGCTTAACTAAATATCAACTCTTACTTGATTTTGCTTCTTTGTTATAAATATCGGTTATATATCCCTCCAAATCCCAAACTGCAGTTTCATTTCGAAATAAATCCAGACCTGATACATCTCCAATGCTCCACTATTTTAAGAAAAATATAAAAAATATTAATTTACTGAAAAATGGAAATTAAACTTAAAATTTTAATTTATAATTTTGCTTACTAGAAGCAAAATTATAAATTAAAATTTTATGTAATTAACTTCAAACTATATAATCTAATGCAATATATAATTTTACATTTTTTTCCGTTCTTTTAATAACTGAAATATAATGAACAACTAAATCGAATGCAAAATCTATTTAGATCAAAAATTTACAAAAACGACGTTAAACTAACCGTTTCCAAAAGCGTATATTCGTAATAATCTATGTAGCCTCCTCTGTGACCGAAATGTGAATCGAAACCTCGAGAGGTGGGCAAGAATTCAGTGCGTGATTGCCCAACATGCCACTTGCCGACCAAGTGTGTCGCATATCCAGCGTCTTTGAAGTACTGGGGAAGAATTTTCTCCGTAATCGGTAACCCTCTGTCCTCACCGTTTGTTAAGGGATACCCTTGCATGCCTGTAAACATATGTATTACTAAACACAATCTAAGTAATTGTAGTGTAATTGTTATAATTATATAGTATAGTCGCGGCTTCATATTATGCTGGGACAATTTTTTTCGTGAATTTAGATATTAAAATTAAAGAGTGGATGTGGACGTAGAATTTCGCCACTCAACATGCAATGTTTGGAATTCTTCTAACACTTTCTCTAATAAATGTGAGAGCGTGTTGTTTTAGATTTATACTATCGACCTACTCTGTAAGAAATATGTAGATATGTTATCTACTTAAATTAAGGGTTTCCGAAAAACTTTTTAGATTAATAAGTTTTTTTTTTTTTATAATAGATAAAAAAATGATTTATACAGGCAGCTTATTTTGAACTATACTGACTGTGGCAAATAGAAATTTTTTTCGTATTTTAACGTGATTGTTCAAAAGTTAACATGACTTAACTTAACTTAGCTTCACGCTTTATCCCTAGCGGGGTAGTCAGAGAGAACGGAGCGCCAAATGCTACAGTCCCTACATACCTCTTTTGCCTCGTCCACTGTCATCAACCTCTTCATGCATGCCCTCCGAGGGGTCACCATGCTTTTTGCGTGACCTTCCTCCAGTATTTTATTTTCTTCCATCCCTCCTCTTACATTCCACGTAGCTATTTGTAGCTCCGTCCTCCACCAACCGCCGTTCCAGACATGGCGTGTTGGGTGGCGGTCCCCAACGCTAACATTGATTGTAACCAAAAACTAAAATTGATTGTATAAATTGCATATAATATACATTATGAATGTTAAATTATCCACCTTTGAATGTTTTGTTTATAAGACACTAAGAATTGAAACGTAATTGGGATGAGCTATTTCTATGAACTCTATTATTTTCTAATCAACTTGTAAACAAAAAGGCTTTCATTATTAGTTGGCCATTATCTGTTTATTTTGATTTACAACCTCGATATCTGAAAAGTTACTGATAATACGTTAATTATTAGAATATCTATAAAGTTTTATTTAAAAAAAAATTAAAATGGGTATTAATGATTACTACAAACGAAATATTTGTTATTTTGTTCAAATTAAAAGGGTATAATTAAAATGTTACTGTATTAGAATTATTTTTACAATCATCTATTTAGTAAAATATTCGTTCCTACCTTAATGATTCAAATTTTAATCTCTTTAACCGGAAAAGTTTTCCTTTTGTTATATAAGTGCTTTTCTAGATTAGCCATCCAACTTTGGCATCCTGTTTCCAGCAATATTTGAAAGTGGAGCGCAAAGTAACTTATAATTGAGTTATGTTTGCGTACTTGAGATAAAGATATAGATAAAGATAAACATCTTATATTTCAATAGATATACATTCAGACGTCACGCTGTACGCACACAGTAGGCGTAGGGTAGGGTAGGCGGACGAAACCTATTGCTAAGACACTCCGTTCCACAATCTAAGAAAATGGAAGTATTAAATATTCAATTTTTCCGAGTGGGAATAAATTTCCACTCGAGGAAATGAAATATTTAATAAGCTTAAAATTCCCATTGTGGGTTTGATCCCACAACCTATCGCCTAGACGGCCTGAGTTTAACTAAGTTATCTAGTCTTAAAGATATACTTTGAATATTATTCTGATAAAATATTAAATGAAATTGTACTTATTATTTTTCGTTAAAACCAAAAAAAATTTTAGAAATATTTCATATCGATCCCCTTTTACTCAAATAGAAGTAACTTATCTCTCTTTGAGTAAAAATTAGACAAAAATTATGATTATGAAGAAAAAAAAAGATGTGACGTGCGACAGTTGTGGGTACAATCCCCACTCGGGAGAATACATTATTATTTTTAAATATTATTATTTCTTCGCTCTGGTACTAAGTCCAAATGACAACGTTCCAAATCTCAACACGTAATGCCTCGAATTCGATGGAAATTGGGCAACAGAGTATCTTAACACTAGGTTCTTTCTGCCTATCCTGCTATAAGCGGGATACAGCGTGAAGCTGAAAAAAAAATGAATAATGTACCAGTCACATGTGCAAATTTCCCTGTGAGCAGCGCGGAACGGGAAGGCGTGCATAGGCAATGACTGTAATATCGTTCGAGCGCCACCCCTGTGTACGCCAGCAGGTCTATATTCGGAGTCAAAATTTGATCTGATCCGTGAAAACTCACGTCGTCCCAACCCTGCAATATCGATGTCATCACTTAATGCATATATTTATATGTAGTCCTCGTGCATTTGACAATGTTTGACTGTGCCCACGATGGTCGTAGGTTCGATGTGTACTCGGGGCTATATTTTTGACATTATTATATATAGGTATAAATAAACTTCTGACAATACAATACTGAAAATATTTTAAAAAGTAATTTTTCAAATATTTGTATGTCTTTCTAATTTCTGTTTATCCGGACTATAGACCGGAACAGCTTAAGGAATTTTTATGCAATTCTCACTTATATATAGAATTTAAAAAAAAAATGTATTCATAATATCTTACAGAAATTATGACAATTTATTAGTTCACATAAGTTATAATAATACATTATTTCTCTTTTGCAAACTAATAGTTAAAATGATGTTAAATAACTACATTTGTATTTATATTAATTATTATAGTATTATATAAGTATAATCAGAGCAATAATAAGTAAATCATGTACTGAATGATAAAATATAATAATTTGAACCGGTAACTACCTATAAAGCCTACCTATATATTTCTTGTTATCTATATCTTTCTATTATATCTCGATTAAGTCTTATTATTTTTATCTATTTATATTTGGCAGCCTAATAAGCGAAACCGGAAAAGCCTTAACAATTAATCAGTTTTTATAATCAAACGTGAATTCGAAGCAAAAAATTCGGAGCGAATTGTCTGTCATTGCACTTTTAACGTAAATCTAATTTTATCACGTTATTTTTTTACGTTACTGCATTGTGAATCACTTAGCTTCGCACTATCCCGTATGGAGCACGGTAGGCAGATAGAGTGAAGACACTATGCTCTCCGCTTTATGGCGTATTCTAATACTAATAATATTATTACTAATAATATTATTATTCTAATACTAATATTATTATTATTATTTTCCCTTACTATAGGTACAATCCCATATCTGTTCTTGAAAATAGCTCTGCTTTGCTCTACTGGGATCGGTCTGTTATTACTGACAGGTATATTGTTGCCAATAGACCTGATATAGTACTAGTAGACCGAGTAGCGCGCCGCGCAGTGATTGTTGACGTTACTATCCCACATGATGACAATCTCGTGAAGGCCGAAAAAGAAAAATTATCTAAATATTTGGACTTAGCCCATGAGATTACCGCCATGTGGGATGTAAATGCAACTATCATTGTGCCGATAGTCGTTTCAGTTAACGGTTTAATAGCGAAAAGCCTCGACCAACATCTAAAGAGATTATCGCTTAGCTGTTGGATCAAGAGCCGGATACAGAAGGCAGTTTTACTTGAGACGGCACGTATTGTGAGGAGGTTCCTCTCTCTGGAACCCTAGCCACCGATGGCTTGGATCCTTGTCTCACCATCGGAAGTGTTCATATTTGTTTTATATTTTTAAATGTATTTTTTTTTTTTTTTTTTTACAAGAATGTATTTAAAAATGTAAAATGTATATAAATCCTGTAATAAAAGAATGTTGATTATTAATACATTAATATACTGTCAAATATGTATTTGTTGCATCATTTAGTTTAGTGTTATTGGTAGGTTCAATAATTCACTCATTAGAGCGAATTTTGTTTTGTAATAATAAATATAATATTATTTATATCATTGTTTAAGTCTTTTCATAAGAACAGCTACTGTGACGTAATAATAGTTATACTTTATAGTTATAATAAAATATTCATGTCTATAATACATATTTCTTATATCGAGTAATATATATATATCAAGTATGTAGGTTACATGACAGTTTTTCAGGAAGTTTCATTAGTGCTCAGCTCGCAATAAAAGTTGAATTACTAGTGAAGCGAAAATATTAAAAATGTATTAACACAGATAATAAATTTCTGTTTTATTACAAAGTTTTACATAATAATTACAAATACATCACATTTAATGTCTCCATGATTTATACTCTATATTAAACTGCACTTTCATATTACAGTTTTGAAATATATTTTTAGTCATAGTATTTTTTTTAGTATGATTAAAATTGTATACGTTGATAATATACGGGTTCGATTTCGGTTAATAATTTTTAATAAATTAATTCGGCTTCGGCTTCGGCTTAATTGTACCTATTAATTTATTTTTGATATATGTACATACAGAATATTATATTAATTCATTACTTAACTTACCATATCATCAGCAATAATAAATACTACATTGGGATGCTGAGACGTTCCATTACCACTTTTTATTATAAGTAATAATGTAAAAAAGCTCAAGCATTTTAAATTTAATACCATAATCTGTAAAAAATTATAATAAAATTATATATATATATTTACTATTTATTAACACAAACAGACATATGTACTTATATATGTAGATTTTATAAGTTAGCCAACGAGTTCCGTTACGTCATTGTATTGCGCAAGTATGTGGACATATTTATATAACTTTTACGTAAGTTTGCCCTCCACATATATTATGATTTTGTGTTAAATAAAGACTTTTGAGTAAAAACAATAAAACTATATCCATAATTTTTTTTAAAGAACAAATAAGAATAAAGCACTATAACTTACGGTTTTTCTATATTTTCTTCTTCGCCAAATCGCACAGGAAAATCAATAAGCGTACACAACATGTGAACGTGTGTATATAAATAAAACGATAGGAACATATTGACAGCTCTACACGTGATCCGAGAACGTATTCCCACTGGTCGGTGGATTGCAACAAGTGTTTATATGATAACTATAATAAAAATATCATATTCATATATATATATATATATATATATATATATATATATATATATATATATATATATATGATATTTTAAATATATATATATTTATATGATATTTTTTTTATTTTATTTATTGAGTTTACACATACACAAAATACATATAAAAAATTGTGCTTTATATTAAATTCTGGTTGAAATGTATAGTAAAACTGTCGTTATTAGTATGGTGTGGCTGTGATGACAATGATTGTGGGTTCAATTCCCTGTTTAATATTTTTGTATAAGATATTTTTAATTCTTTGAGACAATTAAGAAAACTTTTTCTGTTTCAAGGGAAAATTGATCACGAAGTGTAATTTCATTTGATTCCCATCTCTAAAACACAATATATATATATATATATATATATATATATATATATATATATATATAGTTTTGATAAGGAAAAAAAAATATCTTGAAAAATATTTGCAAATTTATAACCAAATTTCAAATTATAAAATATATATGTATATATATAGTGAACGACCGAATAGCTTGTTTAACCGGTACCTAAAAAATATAGAGTACATCAAGATAACGTTACCGATTACGGAGTGATAAGGTGAGCATGTTATAAATAGACACTAAATGTATATTTGCATACATGTATAGCAGTACTATATATAATAATATATAATTCTATATATAATAATATATTTTCGTTGTATTAAAGAATATAAAAATAAATATTAAATTAACGAATTTAATAATAGGGAACCCAGTGTCTTACCCCTTGGTAAGAAAATGTCAAGGAATATTGATTTAATTTAATACTTAATACAACTGTCCAGTAGTTAAACATAAATACAATATCAGCTTCACAGTGTACCAGCAGATAGCAGTAAAGGGAGATGATATCTAGTGATAAGGCACTCCGTTTCCCGCCGAATTCTGGACTGCGTGTTGCGTGACAGAACTGTTAAGCCACGCTTTGCCCGGACACCAGAGCTATGAAATAAAAAATAAAATTCAAATAAATTCCTCATAAATACATTATTTTTACCCTATCTAGTGATACCAGGAAAATAGTATAAAATAAAAAAAAAATTTTAAATATCAACAATAATTTATTTCTATTAAACAACTATTCACAACTTAATAAATAAACGCAACTAGAAAACACTTCTTAATATACATAGTAAATTTCTGAACCCGTATGTGCTTTCACAGCTTCTAACTGTATCGTCCGTTGGAAAGTTTGGAGAAGACGTATTTCTTGCTCGATTTAATTCTACAGATTCAAAATTTATATCATTTAATGATGGATTATCATTACTAGTACTGTTAACTACAGGGTCTGTATCATTCAGCCAAGGAACCCATCTGTATTCGAAGTTGGCTGGATCTGCTCTGGCATCTAAGGGTGTTGGGCCTCTTCTTGATTGCATTGCCCACAATGCTTGTAATCTACTCACTAATAAAGCAGCTACTTTGGGACCTCGACTCCAAAGGTCATGACTTTCGGAAGGATCTTGCCTTACATTGTACAAACAGCCACGACCTGATGAAGAAATGTTGAATTATATTAAATACTCATAGTTATTAGTAGTAAAGACTATATGACTCAATATTGATCAAATCTTTGAGTGAACAATATATTTTTATTTTTTATACGCCGATCGAAACTAATACACATATATATAATATTACAATACTTACTTAGAGTTGGTTCACAGCGAGTCAAGTCTCTCACACGGTCCAATTGTTTGATTACAGTAGCTTTTCTCATAGACAATACTTGATCATAATCTAATGTGAATCCATATCTTTCAAAGACTTTAGCAACTATGCTATTACGAAGAGCCGGGAAGTAGTCAGGAAGTGGCCCCTTATTTCTCATAAATTCTGCCCCATAATAGCCATTACTCAATCCTGACACATTGCCTATAATAATTTTGTAGTCTCCTGAACGATACGCGCCATAAATATTTGTGGAACTGTCCTCGATAGCTATAAGAACTTCTTTTCTTTGAGATTCTCGATTTAGAGATATTGAATCCCATTGATTAACTCCGTCTATTTCAGCTTTAATTTCGCCACCAACCGCCCCCAACAGAGTTGGCATCCAATCAGTGATATGCATAAGTCCTGGCCAAACTTTTGGCTTAAGGGTCGGATGCCATAGAAAAGCGGGCACTCTAACCGCCCCCTCCCATGGAGTTTGTTTCTTTCCCCTAAACGGTAGATTTACCCCCCAGTTGTTAAACTGCCCTACTGTAGGTGCTCCATTATCTGATACAAAAACTATTAAAGTATTTTGTAATATACCTTTGTCTGCGAGTGCTCTTATAACTTTACCAATGCTATCGTCCAAATAGGAAATGATCTCTGTAGGACAAAAAGTGTTATATAATGAGACAGTTGTGATTCTGACATAATAATGATTTAAAGATGAAATAATTAAGTTTAGAAATGGAAAAAGAAATTAAATTTATGCATGAGGGAGTCCGTTGAAAATTTTAATAATGATTCATGGAACGGTTACTGTATAAAAAAATTCGACAAAATTGGGCAAATCAGATACAATACATTTTGTTCAATTTGTGTTTTATCATTTTAACAATGCATTTCGAAATTTAAATTGCAAAGGTTCGTTAAAAACGGGTTATATCATCTATATCGCCTTGATGTATTACAGAAAAAATAAAAGTAAAATATGTGCATAATAGTCGGAACGTTTGCATAACATTAAAAAATATATATAAAGGTCTTCGTGGCACACAAGCGTCAAGGTGGCGGTTGTGGGTTCAACTCCTATTCAGGGGGCTAAAAAATTTAATATTTTCATTTACTCGCTCTGCGAACAAAGCAAACGCAGCGTTGAGTACCGCCACTCAACACGCAATTCCTAGAGATTATATTATACCTGCATAAAGCCGTCTATCCGAGTGAGCTATATGTCGGTTCTTGACAGATGTATTGAGCGGTGGTTGTAAGAGCCCGCCTTCGTTGCCGGCGTGCGGCGCCGTGTGCGCCAGATGCAGGAAGAATGGGTTTGAATCGTTGTGACGGTGTATTACTATAATAATAAGTTTTTAAATTAGACGTTTTATATGTTCAGCTTCACGATATATCCTAGACATAGTAGAGTAGGCAGAGGGAACCTAGTGTTGAGACACTCCGTCCTCTATTTTCTGCTGAATTTTAGAGTCTAAAGAATATTACAACAAAATATAGTTTATATAAGATAGTAAACATTTTGAATGTAAATATAATGTCATTGAGATGAGAATATTGTTTATCATTTGTAGGCCAAGATTCTTTTACGTAAATGATTACAAATCAACAAAAAATAAACAAATGATGCAACAGATGAATAAAACGTTACAGGTTTTTCTATATGAAGTGTTCAGTTCGCATTCCTTTCTTCCTATATTAAACATAAAAATAATATACATACATACAGGCAGTGTGACGTTGAGTTCCGCCACCCAACATGCATTGTCTGTGAAATTCGGCGGAAAATGGGAAGAGGGGTGTCTTAACTTAACATGATAATGCTCCAAGTAGGTATCGAATCCACTAACATCGAATTTTCAGTTATAGGCCGTTACGCCTCAACGTGGTCCAATTACAACGCCTAATGTCTGATACATTAAAACACTTTTGTTCCCAACTTTCCGAAGAATTCTGGAAGTATTGTGTGTTGGGTAGCAGAACTCAACGCCACACTTTGCCTCGTTACCGGAGCGAAGAAATGAAAATATTAAATATTTCATTTTCTCGAGTGGGAATCAAATCCACAACCTGTCACGTTTACAATTAAATACAAAAAAAACATAAATAGCTTAATATTAGTATTATGAATGTAATTACTGGCCGTATTTACTTGAATATGTGTGTCGTTTGCGGTAGGAGCGTCGGTCGTTGTGTTAACAACGTGCCCGAAAATTTGCGGTCGTGTTTATGTGGTTAGAATTACACAATTTTACTTTAAACATACTATATTTAACAAATAAACGCTTATTTAATATTTATTGAATATTTTAATATTTAATTACTTCATAATTATGTTTATTTAATAGGATTCGCCCGTTTTGTGTGTTACTAAAATTATTTTCACAAAATTTCACATTACAGTAGAAGGATTTTTCCCCCGAATGGAAATCAAATCCATAATCGTCGCGTCATTTTTTTGTTAATGCTTAGTATTTTGGAGATAAGGGCTTCCAAATAAAAGTCTGTCGTGTCGACTTGTAATTAGAAGTTTTTAACAGCGAGAATATAGATAATAGATAGCAAAAATATCTCTCAGAAAATAGTTTTTTTTTTCAATTCTTTCACTTATTGTTATATTGTAGCGAAATTAAACAAAATCCTCCAACTAATTATATATGTATATCTATCATTAGATAATGCGACAGTAGGTTGTAGGTTCAATATGTTATTAATAATGATGTTTATTTTATAATATAATTGAAATATTGAATAATTAGAATCACAGCTTAAGCATCACACGTATGTAAATTAAGAGGTTTTTTTCTAAATAATCATCTATATAAATTTTAATATAAATTTGAAGTAATATTTATCAATATTTATATTTTATATAATTTATTAGAGGCCGAGACGGCGCAGTGGCACAGTCACGTTGTGAGTAAGCTTCCGACTCGGGGAAATGAATTAGGAAAGGAAATTTATATTTTCCTTTCATTCCATTCCAGCAATGCAAACTGGGCAAAACGATGTTGTGCTCCGCCAATCAACATGCAATGCCGCGAGATTTTGGTAGAGAATGAGTAACGGAGCGCCTTAAAGAAAGAAAGGTGGGCAAAGGGAACATGTACAAGGTTCCCTCTGCCTACCTTTCTATATGCGGGATACAGCGTGAAGCTAAAAAAAAAAAACAATATGGACCGTATAAAACTTGGTGTACATGGTGGTTACAAACTAAATTGAAATGCAAGCCACTCTAGCACCGCAGCGAGGTGGCTTTATACAAAAGTGGAACACGTCACTTACGTAAGTTAAATTAGAACATTCACTTAAACTAAATGAATTACTTTTTAGTTAGAAATAAACTTCAGCTTTATTTAATGCTACATCTTGGTCTTAAGTAACAAAATTATTTATTTCTTTTGTAAGTGTAGAATAATATTTTAAAAGTGTCGGAACTCCACGCCGTCGCAAACGCTCTGGCACCAAAGCTTTTGCTGCAAAAAAACGAACATAATAATAAATGATTCTCCAGTACAGGGATCGAACCCACGACCGTCGCGTTACATTCACACTTTTGTACCTCTGCGCTACAACGGCTTCATTTTAATACCTAATACTAAATAATTTTATTAATCAATTATAAATACATTGAAAAACAACGTTCTACCAAAATTATCTATATCCAAATATTTACTAAGAAATTCTATTTACAAACTAAAAGCAAGGAACAATCAGCAGATTATTACTCAGCAACACCAAACAAAGGCCAGTCCGTCGCACGCAAATTAGGTGCGCAAGCGTAATACCGAGCTGTGCGGGGCTCGATTACCAATCTAAAAACTATACGAGTTTACACGAATAACGATGATTTAGATAAAGTTAGGCCTATTTGCTATAGGAACGTTTTTTTGTTAATCCGTATCCGTTATTAATTCCGTGTCACACAACACTTCCGCATGCGGCGTGTTGATTGGCGGAATTTAAAACCGCGATATGCTTCGTCACCACAGCAGGAAAAAGAAAATATTTCATTTCCTTGAGTGAGAGTCGAACCCACGACCTGTCGCGCTTACAGCCGCACAATTTGCCCCCACGGCTTATAGCCTCTATAAGTTAATACAATAATGTGAGAGTTTTATCACAAAAACATAAACAGGTGAAAATTGTAATCGGTTCATAAATAAAGAAATTATACAATTTGAACTGAAATATTTTTCGACAAATGATAAATTAAAAACAATATCCAAGAATTTGAAATGAAAGTAAGATGAGCTACGTCATGGCAAACTTTAAATGTATGAACGCCCACTAATCGTGGCGGCATCCATTTTTATTTTGTCGAATTTAATTTACTTTCCCATAAAACGAAGTGACAAGCATAATATTTTATCCGAAAATGTTTTAAAATGAATGAAAAACTTGAAACCAACATAATACATTAGATGTTTGTGTAAATTTTACTCTCCCTTTTGTACAACTATAAAACTAGACAGCGAGAGTGTACATACAATAATGCGCAGGCGTCGATCTTGTAGATTGTGAAATTCCAAGTGCAGTGTCTTTCGCAACATTGCAATGAAAATATTTTAAATAACATATTACAACGTATATCGGTTTAATGTCCAAAGTAATATCCAAAGTAATAAAGCAGTTTGTATAATTAACGCTTTATTTATTCTTTGTTTAATTCATAAATTAAATAAATAAAATTCTAAATCATATTTTAAAGTTTTAAGCCGCGTAAAGAAGAAATAACTTACAATTTATAGCTCGTTCAGTTAGCACGTCAATAATGTAACGGTCTTCTTCATCTTGTGGAATATCATTGTCGAACAGATCTAAACCGAAGAACTGCCGTCCATTCGGCCACTAAAATTTTAAAAAAGTATAAAATAATAAAAAATAGGTAATTGTAGCATCAGGTGAGAATACCACTGTAAACGGTAGATAGCTGTGGCTACGATCCCCGTTCGGGGAAACTTATTTTTCATTAGCTCTCAGCTAAATTTTTTATCATATCACCTTCACACCATATACCGCACATAGCAAGGTTGGCAGAGAGAACGTAGTGCTAAGACGCTACGTTCTCTATTTTTCCGACTTCCGAAGGCAACGCGTATTGAGTGGTGGAACTGAACGCCGCAATTTACCTCGATACCCGAGCGAAGAATTGAAAATATAAATGTTAACAAATATAAATTCCTAAAGTAGGGATCGAACCTATGCCGAAGTCACTTGCGGCTACAATCCGTGCCACGACTTGCCCCGCACCTACGTAATTTATAATATTTACTAATACGTAGTTACTTATATTAACATAGGAAGACATGCTGAGTACTTATACTTCCGGATGTAATTGTTGAATAATAAGGAAAGAAAAAAAATATCACCGCTTATGATATATGAAATCAAAATACATAAATGCTTACAGAAATATAAGAAAATTAAAATGTTGTATGGAATTCTTAATATTCCATGCACTCAAAGCTCTCGTAGTCAACTATGCGAGGGAGGACAGTGCGAGCTACTGCAAACTATGTTTCTTTGTGCCAACTTATTTAAAAGCTCAACTGAAATACTTTGAATATTTGACGATATTAAATAACGTATTGTTAGTGTTGAGTTCCTAAAATTCATATAAAATATTTGTATCTGTTCAAAATATATAAATTCCGAGGCAACCGATTTTTTGTTTCATATTTTTACACTACTTTTGTATTATACAGAGTTGTAAACTCTACTGAACTATGTTTGAGTTAAAAATAGAAATAGAAGTCATTTTATCTAATAAGTGTGACGTTTTTATGTATACATTTCATCATGTACTCGTATGAATTAAACGCACAACAGTTCTATGTAAGTTTTTCACTCCAAGTTCATATGTATCAAATTCATATTTTTACACTTCAAATTAATACAAATTGCAAAAAAACACCATTGAAATTATAATATTTACTATCAAATTAATAAATCTAAGAAATTGTAAAACATTTGCATTAAAATACGTTATTACATTAAAATATTCAATACTTCATAAATATAAGAGAATTAAGTTTTAAAATTAATCTGGGAGTTAACACCTATTGCAGGTTCCAAATCGCGTGATAAAAAATCTATCGTGCAAAATATTACTCATTATGTAATTAGTTGTATTAATTAACACAGAAATACTACTTGATGTCAATGTATGTATGTATGTCAAGTTCATGGACGATGATGCAAAAAGATAAATCACATCAAATCAGCTTCACGCTGTATCCGCACACAGCAAGGTAGGCAGAGGGAACTTAGTGTCAAGACACTCTGTTCGCCATTTTCCGCCGAATTCTGGAGGTGTTGCGTGTTGAGTAAAAAAATATAATTATTATTTAAATAATTGTTGCACAGGTTACAGGTTCTATAATTCTTTATTCTCATACTACGGAACCTAACGATTTAAAAAAAATAAAAATGTTTTTCCTTTAGATGGCCCTCTCGAAGAATTATATTTTCAAGGCTAAGTAGCTAAATATAAGAGTAAGAATAAGTATCTTGTGTATGGTTTTGAGTCGGTATTTACGTGTTGTCAGTGTTCATTCTCTTCCTGTTTTTCCCTGGCCACCGTTAGAAATTATTATTTTACATTGGTGGACACTAGACTTTACAATCTTTACCCAATTGTTCAAGAAATTCATGCACGAATCTTTCTTTTCGGCATTAATAAAATTTAATTGTGTTTTTTCCCTTTATTAATAATAATGAAGCGTGATGAAAACCCATCAGATATTTATTATATTCGTGAAAATCGTGATAGACTCGGCCGACTAGTCGAGCGGCTAATTGGCGTTCAAACAACCGATTAATCGGTTAGTCGCCGATTCGGTCAAAATCATAATCGGCACATCATTCGTTTTTTTTTCATTATTACTATTTAACAATTAAATGTTTTCTTACATTAGGTACACAACTAAATAATATAAAAATAAAAAAGATACTCAAACGCAAAGCTTAAAGTGGACAGAAATTATATATTTTTATAGTAAGTGGAGAAGTGTACTTTTAAAAACATATCACTTACCGCTTCCACTTTATCGTGAGTGTAAGAATCCAAGAAACCACCTCTCATTCCCAGATGAGTGTCATATCCTCTAGACAAAGGCAAGTATTGACGCCTGGACATCCCCACATGCCACTTGCCTACTAAATGTGTAGAGTAACCTAAATCTTTCAGATACGCTGGAAGAAGTCTTTCTGTTAATGGAATACCGCGGTCTTCGGAATTGTATAAGGGCATTCCGTGCATACCTGTAAATAAAATATGTTTTATCCTTAAAATATAACCGTGCGGCGTTTAGTTCCGCCACTAGACACGCAATGTCTCAAAAATTGGGAAAGTGTTAAAAATAAAGTCTTAACTTTGTGGCTGTAACGCGACGGTTGTGGGTTCTATCCCTGCTCGGGGGAATGAATTATTATTTATTAATACTTTCATTTCTTTGCTCTAGCACCAATACCAAAAGTGTGGCGTTGAGTTCCGCCACTCAACACGCAATGCCTCACAAAAATCGGCGAAAAACGGAGTGTCTTAACACTATGTCTCTTTGCAGACCCAGCTATGTGTGGGATATAGCGTGAAATGATATTATACGAAAATAATCCTTGTCATAAAAATTTTAGATTAAATTTAGCTCTAAGCAAACAAAGCAGCTCACTAGCACTCGATATTTCCTTTTCATTGTTCTCAAGCATTATGCAATAATAAATTCCCATGACACTAAGCAAACTACTTGACAACTGTCTGATATCTTCATACAATTAATACAGCAATATAGTTTTATGAGATATTAATATTTGTCAAGATATCATTTATATAACTTTAATATTATATGGATATTTTTGATAATATTGATAATGTATTTTTGTTACTATGATAGAATAAATAATATAAAAAAGAATATATATATTTTTTTTATCATGTTTGTTTTATAATTATTACATTGTCTTAAGATGGAGTATATAAACACACATTGGTGGCAAATCCTGCTTTTTGAATATTTGAATTTAGTATTTTTACTCAGATTTTTCTTAGAACGATTAGAAAAATAATATACTTGTGAGTTCAATTCTGACATGGATAAGTAATAAATTGTATCATCTCGTTATGCTTTAAAATATTGTATACTTAAGAAAATAAACAAAGAGTTTCTCAGCTTTTCTGAGATTACTTCCCTCGCGATAGGTACTAGAAAATTGTATTGCTGTTGAAAATATTATGTACAGTATCATATTTTGTAAAGACATATAAGTAACATATTTAAAATTCATATATAAATACATATATTAAATATGCAAAAAAATTGTTCAAAAGTCCATAACTTTTGTCAAAACAAATGAACGTTTCAACACAAGCCGTTACAAATCCGAGAACGATCTAAATTGCATCTCGTGTAATGCGTGAAGCGTGGAACAAGTAGTGTCGAAATCAGAAAGGCTATAGAAATCTATACATAATTATGTATATAGTTACAAGAACTATTTATAATAGCTTGACGCTGTATCCCATACAGCAGGGTAGGCAGAGGGAACCTAGTGTTAAGACACTCTGTGCCTCATTTTCCGCCGAATTCTGAGAGCATTGTATGTTGAGTTTCGAAACTCAACGCCGCGCTTTGCTTCGACACAAGAGTGAAGAAATGACAATAATAAATATTTCGTTTCCTCGAGTGAGAGTCGAACCCACAAACGTCGCGTTTACGGCACCCTTGACCCCTGCGCCACGACGGCCTCTCAAATATAATAAAACATATTTATTTAGTTATAAAAAGATATGATAAATACTTAAGCAATAAAGTGAATATTTTAATCGCTTTAAATAAAAAAGAAATATGTAGATAAACGAATAAAATACTAATTTTTTTACCTATGTACCATAGTTTAGACTGTTATAAAATTCCTATAATATCTTTATGTCTAGATAAATTTCAATATCGATACTAGGTATAATTCACATAGACAGACAAGCCAAGCATAATGCCCTGTGCCCTTAATTTGTTATGTAAGTCCTTGGTTCCATATCAAACTTCCTTCCTCAGACGATATTTTTCTTCTTTTTCTCCATGTCCTGTGAAACGACTAGTCTCTATATAATATATTTACATACCTAATCTCATGGGATATTTTCCAGTGAGCAACGCAGTGCGGGCCGGAGTACATATCGCTTCGCTGTAATAGTGCTGTAAAACGACACTTTGCGACGCGAGTGTGTCGAGGTTGGGCGTCAAAATTTGATCTGAGCCATGGTATGACACGTCATTCCAACCCTGGAAACAAATTTGTTTGTACATAACCGTAAAATTGTTTTAAAACGAAGTTTAATTCAATTTAGGGAGCAGTCTATTTCATGAAAATCTATTTAATAATATTTGAAATATTGATATATACTTCTGTATAGTTATGTATTAAGTGTACCTAAGTAATAGGGAGGTATTGAAGCTGGTTTCTTTGTTTTAAATTACTTTATGCATAAATACTTTATCTGGAAAATCTTTTGTTACAACAAATTATCTTTTCCTACAATGCAAGGACGTCATCAAGAGTAGCTGGCTGTTGAAACAATAAATTTATAATAATAATGAACAAGAAAAAACCAGTCAGTGAGGCGCAGGCGCAGGTGTTCTAGCATGTGACTGTAACCGCAACAAGTTGTTCAATTCTCACTCGAGGATATGAAATATTTGAGAAAACCACCGGACCGGTAAAGTGCGTGTCTCGGCCACGTAGGGTTCTGTACCAATTTCAGGATTGTAGATCAACAGGCCAATGGGAAGTACAACTTATAAAAATTGAGAAATTTAAGTTCGCATTATTGCATATTTTGTATGAAAAAACTACAAACATAAGTTTGTAATAATTTTTTAATAGACTACCCATAAATTTCCACTTTTCCTTTATTTGTATTGTAAGATCTCCAGCCAAATTTCTTATTTGTTACGGGACGGATACGGGAAGTATCCCATAGGTCTTGATTACGCAGCGAATGACCGACCCACTCAACACGCACTGTCTTAAATTTCAGAGAAAAAAGGGGAACGGAGTGTCTTAACACTAGTTTCCCTCTGCCTACAATGCTATATGCAGGATACAGCGTGAAGCTATAGAAATGTGTAATTTACACCAGCCACTTTAAGTGATGAACGTGAAGTGAGTATGTAGTAATCGGAAGTAATATTAGTTTGCTGTAACTATCTAATGCAATTCTCTGTAAAGCCGGCCAACAAAAAAATAATCAAATATAATTATTAATTTCACCAAGAGTTATTTTGCTATAGGAAGTGCCTACTGAACGAGTAAATTATATTTAATTTCGCAACAAGCCTGAGGTCTAGAGTCTTAATTAAATTGTTAACAAAATAAGCAACGAAATGGACTCGTTGCACAAGATGGACTGGCACAAACAATATTTTCGTGTAGTTTCTCCGGAAAATAATGTGTTATTGAAATTTATAGATTATATTAGATTTATTTTCAATATCCCGCTCTCGTAACAGAAAACTCGGGGTTTAAGTCTGTTATTAAACAAACTATTAAACATGCATCTTGAATAAGGTATTGCATAAAACGGAGAAAGAGTGACTTCACTCTCTGTATACTTTGCTGTATACTGAGTAAAGTATGAAGCTAGAAAAAGGAGAAATGTTTTATTTACACTCTATAATATTATGAATAGTTGACAAAAAGTATTACTAATTAATGTGTATTGAACGGCGACTAAATAATTTTTTTAATCACTCATGAACCATGATATTTATAAGTGTAAAATAGAATTTAATTAAAAATATATATCCAAATAAAAAAAAATTGGATAAAAGATAAAAACTTGAAAAATATATATATATTTATGCTGTATCTCGCACATAGCATACTTAGCAGAACAATCTGGGAACAGTGTAAACTCGACTTAACATTATGTGTTGAGTGTCGGAACTCAACGCCGGAATCCTTCTTTTTTTTCATTTATTTATGCACCACACAAGAAAGAAAGCACAGAAAATATATAAAAACAGAAAGAATGTGTACATCGGATAACTTATCTCTAATAGAGATCTCCACCAGAACCCCTCGAATGTAGAAATTAGATCTTACTATACGAGTAGTTATTATGGTATTGTCATAATATAATAACCAGCGATAATCAGAACGACTTTCGTAAATCGGTTGTTCAAGTTATATTATAAGAATTCATTGCTCTACATAAACCGAGGTCAAGTTTAGAACTTACAAAAACGATCACGCAATTTGACATGTTTTTCTTTTTGTTTTCTCCCTAAACTATGTTTTTTTTACATTAATGTCTAAAATTACATTGTATGTCGAGTGGTGGATGTAAACGAGCTTTCGCCTTGATTCCAGAGCAAAGAAATGAAAACATTAATAAATAATAACACTTTCCTCCGAATAGGGATCGAACCCACAACCGTAACGTTACAGTCGTACCCTTGTGCCCCCGACCACGACAGCCTGTTTACAAAAATGTAATACTTTATATTTACCATATCGTCAACCATTATGTATAGAATGTTGGGTCGTCTCGATCCACACACACACGTGCACAACAGGCATAAAGTCAACCATATCCAGCTGAAATAAAAAATTAAAATGTATATATGGCGTGTTCCTGTTGCTGAAATTGTAGTTAATATATATATTTTTTTCTGCTTCACACTTTCTACAGCGCACAGCAGGGTAGGCAGAGGGAACCTAGATTCAACCGAAGATAGGGAACAAAGTGTTCCCTATTTTCTGCTGAAACCTGGAAGCATTGCCTGTCATCAACGTCGTGTCTTACCTTAACAACAGATCGAAGAAATTAATATATTAGATATTTCATCGAGTGGGATCGAACCCCAATTGCCTTCACAGTGACACTTTGTGCCACTTTTGCGCCACGACTGGCCTCACTTAGAGTTATGAAAACACTTTAAAATCTATTTTGTAAGTAGTGATTTCCTCCAATTAAATTGTGCATAGATTCATTTTATTTGCTTACATATAGTCAGTATATAAGATAATTATAGATATGTATAATTTTGTTTTCAAGCTTTTTTTAAAAAAAAATCAGTTTTACGCCGTTTGAATGTACATTGATATACAACAGGGTAAGCAGAAGGAAACTCAGATACCCATTTTCTATTTTCTGCCGATATCTGGAGAAACTGGTTTGTCTTGGTGCGCCCTTAGTTCAAGGAATCTTAAAATTTACGTTTTGAATTTCTTTTCTGAATTAACAATAGTTACAGGGCGCACTCAAAAATTATTGAAGTGTGCAGTGGCGCCCGCGGGCGTCGCGTTGCCGAACTCTGACTTAAAGCATTATATATTCGATATTGGATAGGATATTTGTTTGTAATTAGAGAGAAATTGAATAATTTCTAAACAATTAAATACAATGGCCCTGTCATAATATATTTTAAATGAACGTAAAAAGTTATCAGTAGAAATATCTTTTTTGACCTTGAAGAGTTCAACAATCGCCAACAATCGATTAGGATTATTAAAATGAATAATAATTTTGGAATTTTCACTCAGAATTTTTATAGTATACCTACACATAAGTTTAAAGGCAAAATTGTCTTAGTAGGGCAGGCACCTTACCGGAGGAGACCTGGGAATCTAGTCTTAAGACACTCCGTGTCTCACTTTCCGCTAAATGTCTCCAAAGCATGATGAGTGGACAGAATCAACGCTGAGTTTTCTTCTTGGGTATAAAAAAAAATATTTCCTCGGGTAGGAATCAAATACACAACCGCTGCGTTGCAGTGGCACGCCAATGCGCTGCATCACGATGGGGCTCATAAATTATCTACTTCACACAGATTTTTTTTTTGTAACACTCAACCATGACGTCAATAAACTTATTTACAGAATATGAACGTAATGCACTTATTCTGTGACAGTGGTGGCGCAGGGGCACAAAAGTACAAGCGTGTGAATGTAAACGCGATAGATTGTGGCTTCGATCCCAGCTCGGGGAAATCAAATGTTTAAAATTGTAATTTCTCTGATCTGGTGTCGAGGCAGAGTGCAGCGTTAAGTTCCGCCACTAAACACGCAATGCCCACAAAATTGGACGGAAAGTATGAAGTGGACTGCCTTAATACTACGCTCCCTATGTCTACGCTGCTACATCCAGGGTCAAAAAGTCCTAGTTATTATACATAACACTAGAAAAAAATCTTTGTCAAATTAAGAAATAATCATAGATAAATGTTTTTATAATTATAAAATTATAATGACCTCGTACGACACAGACATTAATAATTTTGTAAGTGACACTGTACGAAAAAAAATAACTCAATTCTCATTCTCATATTATTATTATAGAGGAGATAATGGCCAATGCTACGCTTGCGCCCATAGTAATTTTGCAAGTTGGGCAACGTCTACACGCGACAGTAAGCACATTGATAGATGTTAGAAACTTAAGAAAAATATATATAATTGTATTTGATTTGGCTCCGTTAGTAAATATAGAACTATACAATTAAACAGCATCATTGTCATCTTTTAAAAATATTAATTGCCATTTTTTTTATTATTTAAAAGACTAAGACACCTCTTGGAAAAGATATCATAGGCTTGCTTACATTTCTAATTATATCAAAGAAGTTCTTTTCTCCATAGCAGCGTAGAGAGAACCTAGTGTCAAAATGATTTTTAAGGGTCGAGAGTCTCCTGTTTAAGTCGAAGTTTAAGAACCGAAACTTTCATCTAAGTGTAAAAAAATGTTTTCTTAAAACCACATTGGTATAGCCAAACTCGAGATAGTCGCAGGCATACACATACACACACATTCGTACATACCAAAGTCAAATTAGATATCTCTTCATTTTCAAAAAAACTTCATTATAAAAAAATAATATATTGCTTTGTTTTCCTGAATCTTCGGTTAAATCAATGTCAAAATCAGGTCTCCTCAGCTTTTATGGATTCTAAACAAAATTTAGAATCCATAAATATCCAACAGGCTCGGCCTCTGTTTCATTTTGTACAACGTTTATATTATAAAGTGTTTTGTAATTCACAATATATTTTTTATAAAATTACAGAAATTATTGACTTCGTCGTGTAAATCGATGTTGATTATTTCGTTATATCCTCTTTACATTTATAAAACAATAAAAAATATTTTTTTCAAGTTTCCAAATCGATTAGCTGAGTAAGAGTAGTATAAAAATATATTTTGGAATTTTATGTTTTAATTCACTTAAAGAAGTAATCGTTGCTTTAATGTAAGAACACTAAAACTTATCAAGCGCTTGCGTAAATATTTTATTTATATTTTGTTACGATTTTATTTATATATTGTCGAAAACAGCTAGATATTATTTGAAGTAAAGTTCAGTATTATTTACTTATATCGGTGATACAAGTACATATTCTGATAAAAATTGGAAACTTTTAGAGCAACACTTAAAACCATCCGAACTATTAGTTCGTCATTAAATACTATATTAGACTATATTAAGTCACGTTTCAAGTTTTATGTAAATATTGTAAAAACTAATCTTACCAACTCATGTCAATATTCATATTTTTTCCTGTATAATAAACCAACGATAAGTCACTAATACCGAGACATATTTGACAAATCACTAAATCCAAATTTCATAGAACCGTCGAACTCTATAAATATCGTATGATGAATATTTGGAAGTGTCACAGAACACCAGCCCACGGCAGCCTACAGCAGATACAGTACTGAAGCAGCGAAGGTTGCTCGCGAAGGACTGTTGCAAAATTATTCACACTATTGTTAAAAGGTTCGATAGAACAAATTGATTGTCATTATCATATTGAGACCTGTCGTGCAACGGCACACGACTGAATGACTGTAAACATAACTAGTTGTGGGTTCGATCCAAACTCGAGGAAATGAAATATTTATTTACATTTATATTTTCATTTCCTCGCTCTGGTTTCGAGGCAAAAAGTGGCGTTGAGTTCCGCCTCTCAACACTCGCTCTAGTAACGTGGAGTGTCTTAACATTTAGTTCCCATGTTCCCTTTGCCAATCCATATTTCATTTTCTCGAGTAGGATCGAATCTAGAACCAGTCGCGTTTACAAGCACACTTTGTGCCCCTGCGCTATGACTGGATTCAAAAAAATTTAAAAAAATACTAATTATTTCATTTCCTCCAGTGGGAATCGAACTCGCAACATACCCTAGTGCCCCAGCGCCAAGACTGTCCTCATACATTTGAAGACAAGTTCTTGTGATGGTTAATTATTTTAGCTTCTGCGTTAATCAATTAGGTTAAAAAGTATTAACGATATGCACATTGCATTTAAATTTTCCAATTTGAGTACTCAATAACAGTAAAAACAAAATATAAAACACATTGTGTGAATGCGAACTCCTGTTAATGTTGACAATAGAACCCGCTATTTTAAAAACCTGTTCCCTATGGCCTGAATTAGGGGAAAATTTACCCATTTACCCAATATCGCTGATATCATCGTATATTAAGACAAACTCCAACGGACTGCGGACTAGAAATCTAAACTTAATAAAAATAAAAAAAAATAAAAGAAACGACTTATTCACAAAAAAATATCTATCGCTGAATTTACTTATAACGAATATAACGATTTATAGGAATGATTCATTAGAGAAACTCTGCAATTTTCTATTGTTATACTAAATTCAAGTCAAATCAAAAGTTATCCAAATTTTTTTTTTATTAATTTTATAGACGCTATCGTGGCGCAGGGGGACAAGGGTATGACTGTAATGCAACGGTTTTGGGTTCGATTCCCATTAGAGGGAATTAATTATTATAATTATGAATATTTTCATTTCTTCACTCTGGGAGTAAGCCCGACGTCGAGTTACGTCACTCAACATGCAACGCCTCGAAAAATTAACGGAATCTGGGCAACGGAGTGTCTTAACACTAGGTTCCCTCTGTATGCCCTGCTGTATGCAGACTACAGCAGATTAATTTTGTAATGCATTTTTTTTAATACTAAGATTACCGTTCAGCAAGTACTTTATTGAAACACACAACATGTATTCACTACGAGTAAAGTTTTACTACACGACATGTAAGTCACGTTTTTGGTCTCTCTCAAATTGACCATAAAAAATCACTCATAAAATATCTATTATTGAATAGAATTGACTTTTTAACACAATCTGTGGACACTACGTAAGGGACCTTGGTCTATATAACTTTCTTAAACTCTCAATATATTAATGTGACAGAACGAATTATTTCGACAATGGCTTTGCAATAGTATTTACATCTATTAGAACTGTTTAGAAAATGGTTAAGAATTATTGTATAACTTACGTTCACTTATGTAATGATGGTTCGTTTTTTTTTTCAGGCTCACGCACGTAGCTGGGTAGGCGGATGGAGCTTAGTGCTAAGACACTCCGCTCTCCACTTTACGCCGATTTTTTTACGACATCGCGTGTTGAGTGGCAGAACTCAACACCAAGCTCTTCCTCGGCACCAGATCGAAGCAATGAAAATATTAAATAATTCATATTCTTCGAGTGGGAATCGAATCCACAACCTGTCACATCACGACTGGATACACTTATTATGGTATATTTTGTTGTATATTATCTTATTTTATCTTATTTTTACTACAAATCGAGACAAAGTCAAAGAGATTAAAATCAATTTCTTGCTTTGTAATTATGCATATAATCACTTAATTGACCGTCGTGGCGCAGCGACATCTGACTGTAACCAAGAGGGTTATGGGTTCGACTCCCATTCGTCAGAAAAGGTTGTTTTCATTTCCTCGTCCAAAGATAAAACGCGGCGTTGAGATGCGCCATTCAACACGTAAAATTTGGAAGATTTCTTCCGCTTACTGTGAGGTATTTGGAATACAGGGTGAAATTAAAACAACAATAATAATAACAATATTTATAAAAGAGCGGTAACGACTATCTAACCGGAACTGAGAAAAGGTTGACCTTTAACAACTCCATTTTGTCCGATAAATCGTTTTTACAATATCTGATATAAACGGATACGTGCGTAGCAGCGTAGGTAGAGGGAACGTAGGAATCTAGTTTTAAGACACTCCGTTCCCCATTAAATATAAAAATACTTCATTCTTCCGAGTGGAAATCGAACTTACAACCGTCGTGCACCTGAGTTACGACGACTCTTAATTATATTGTCTTTAACATAAATGTTTAATAAATATTTTGTAGCCTCGAGTGGGGATCGAACCTAGAACCTGTCGCGTTTATAAGCTTGTGCCTCGAAGCCACAACAGACCTCATAGCATATTCAATTATTCAATAATTTTAGATGTATGCTATACATATTGTGCTGGTTATATTATTATATACTTCAATGCAGTTATGAAATCACTTCACATGACTCATAAAGTTTGATATTTAATATTTTCTTAATATCGACCGTTTTAGTTAACTATACATTTCAATAAGATAACATAGATTAACGGTCTGTTCACGTGTTTACATCCTTCACGTAAAAAGAGAGTGTTCCCCCCGATTCCTAACCGAATCCTCGAACACCACTTTGACTTTCTGTTACCTACTTAGTAAATCATCTGTGATTCAAGGCATTCATTTAAAGTACTTAATTTCACTTAATGACAAAACTCTCTCTTCTACACAACCGCTGAAGTAAGTCCTAGAGTAGATTTGTTGCAAAATATTCTCTTGTCAAGTTAGCCTTTAAGTGCGGTATACAATTTATTTTATAGTCTGTTAAGCTTATTTCTGTTTTTTTTTCATTGCAATTATTATTGTATACAACGTTGGCTTCCTATAAAATAAGTATAGAAATAAAAAAAATAAAAAATATTCAGTCTGATATAATCTATCATCGAAATTTCCACATACCAATATGAAATATATTTTTAAAATTGACGTGTAAATATGAATTTATAACTATGTCTCAGAAATTAGGCGGAAAGTGGTGTATTAACACTCACTATGTTTCCTCTGCCTACCCTGCTATATATGGTATATCTCTTGAAAATAAAAACAATAAGTAGGGTAAAAAAATATTAATTCAACATAATATATATAATCCTGCAAAAACCACTCCTTCGCTTATTCACAGCTTACACTATCACGATTATGAATAGAAAGGAATAATGACCTTACAAATACAAATCACTTAGTAGGCACAATTGATCCCTGAACTAAATATCATTAATATTCTATCAAAACTATTTGCTTGGCTGTCTCGCAACGCGATCTGCTTGATAACTCGTATCTATCTCTATTGAACAACTTGTCTGTTTTAGACACACTAAGTGACGGAATGGTCACATAATTGATACTATATTAGAAGTTTATAATTGTTGATACAACGTAATTTTTTTTTCACCTTCACGCCATATCCCGCACCTAACAGGATAAACAAAGGGAACCTAGTGTTGAGACACTCCATTCCTACTTCTGTAACCACTTTCCGCCGTAATCTGGAGGTAACTTATCTCGTGTTGAGTGGCTGTCTTTTTAAAAGTATTTACCTATATAAAGAAGAAATTTAATAAGTAGCGTGATGTTTAAGCTTACTATAAAATACGTTAATCGTCGGTACAGGACGATTCCTGTATAATAATACTAAAATAAAAATAAACATCGTCAATGAGTTAATCCTGAGTTATCGAACCCAAAAATGACGACTAATTACGATATTATCTAGATATTTTATGCACATTGCTGCGTAAAAATTTTTATCACCTTATTTAAATTAAAAAGAAAACACTAATGAATTTTATTAAATTAAGAATATGATGATATTGTATACATATATATTATTTTCATAAAATCATTCTTTTTCTGTCACTATTTATTTTAGTCTATCTATCTGTCAACTAAACGTCCCGCTATATAATTATTATGGCTAAGTAACCAGAGTAAGCTTAGTGTTAAGACACTCCGTTCTCTACTTTCTAATCCGTTTTTCAACCATTACTTGTTGAATGGCGGAACTCAATGACGCACTTTGTCTTGTTACCAAAGCATAGAAATCGAATTCATAATCGTCTCATACAATCCTATGGTGTGCCGCTGCGCCATGACGGCCTCTATATGGACCAAATATGACAATAATAATACTCCATAGAAATGGTCTAGCAGGGTAACCATAGGAAAGCCGCTTTGGTTTCTAATGAATTATTTTTATGATTTTATTTTTTTTCCGATTTGAAATTGAGCCAAAAAACGATGGTAAAACTATTAAATAAAAATATATATATATTATGCTAAGAAAAATATAACTTACATCATTGCCACTTTTGCCAACTTGCTAGTATAAAATGATTATTTCAATAATATAGAAACATCTGTTCAAATTTATTTAACGTTAACACAATGTGAATTGCAGACGCAATAAATAATATTATTATTAATTAAAATATTTAAAATATATATATATATATATATATTGAGGCAAAATCGTGATATTAAGTTTAAGAAAAATACTTTCATTAAGTTATAAAGCCCATTTTCTTCGCTCTCGTGTCGAGCGCGGCGTTGAGTTCTGCCACTCAACGTCGCACAATGCCTCCAAAATTCAGCAGAAAGTGGGGAATAGTGTCTTAACACTAGGTTCCCTCTGCCTACCCTGCTGTGTGCGAGATACAGCGTGAAGCTGAAAAAAAAAACAACGGCTCACCATAATTTAAGCCAAATCACCAAAAGTATTAAATAAATCAAGATTAAAACGTATTAGAATTTATTCATAAGATCAAAATTAAACTTATTTTATAATCACATATATTCTTTTTTCCTTATATGTAGGCAGATGAAACCTGGGAACCTGATGTTAAGATATTGTGACCCTGGAAACTGAGAGGAAAACGTCAAATAACAATAGGAGGAGTCCGGATACACCTGTATTACTAAGGGCTTAATAATCGAATTTCTATCGTATTATTAAAGTATTCCTTCAGGCGGCGATTTAAATACATTATAAAGCTCCAATAATTGTTTGTTTTTGGTATTTTTAGCATTTCGTATGTCTGTACGTCTACATATATGTACTTTCGCGCCTTCGAGCCCCGACCATTCTTTTGCTATTGAAACCAATTTACTCCACGGCATTGTCCAGTCGTCTCGTAGGTACTGAAAAAATAAATAGTAATATTTTATATATCTCTAATATAGAAAACAGGTTTTTGGATTTTTGAATATTCTACTATCGCAATCTCCGAAAGAACATATTGTGTTTGTTTCATTGCGGTTTACAAATAAAAAAGGCATATCATTTTAATTATTTTTTTATGGCACTTATTACCTAATGCGAAACGCAGTGGCAAGAACCAAACCAAATGCCGGGGGTGGTATTAATCCGATCGAGTCTGCCCATGCGTGTTGCCATTACTGGCGACGTGACTCTACCACACGTACTTAAGTCGCCTCTTACGACACCGACAGCACCAGGGTGATCCTATTTTAGGCGAATTGGCTAAAACTTTACTTTTCAATAGAGGTATAATAACATAATAAGACATGCATAATATTATCTTACTTGATCAAAAGGCTGTTTTCCAATATGAAACATGATATACAGTAAAGGTGCCTTATTCAGTGATACATCAGCATCTGCCTGATCTTGTATTCCTAATTCTTTGTAAATCCTCTCACAATGAAGAATTAGATGATCGTATATAACCTGTATTAAATAAATAGATTAAATACATTTATTATTAAACGTTACACATAATTATAGTATTTTTACATGAAATAAAATCTATTATTAATTTGTTTTTTCTATAAAATATTTCATTTTGTATACTTACAATTTTTTTTTATTTATCTTGAGTCTATCTCTTGTTCATTAAATGGAGTATGAAAAAAATAAGCAATACAAATTCTATTCCGATATTTTTAATAAAAGATGTTATTAAAATGTTTCAATATGGTTTTCACTAATAGAGGTGATTCAAGACAATTATTATATGTATCAATAATAATATTGGTATATTTTATATAGTCGAGTGATGTCGACAATACCAAAGATGTGAGACGGAAAATAGCGTAATAGCAACAATTGTGTAGAAAATATAACCAAACCCGGAAGCAAAACAGAATATTATAGTTTATTTACCCTCAAACTATCTCTACCAGCTGACGTCATAAGTATTTGGCTCGTCATAGCGGCAGAGTCGTTTTCACGTTCTGCATTCGATGCTGGGACGTTACTCTGGGAAATATTAATTGCTAAGAAATTTTGTCCCTCATATACCAGGATAGGCAGCGGGAACCCAATATTAAGACACACTGTTTTCCACTTTCTGCCGAATTCCGGAAGCATTGCGTATTGAGTGGCGGAACTCATCGCCGCACTTTGCCTCGACGATAGAGCAAAGAAATGAATATATTAAAGAACAGTCATGGTGCAGGGACACACGTGTCTGATTGATGCATAGTAATATTTTTTTGTCATCTATTTTAAGAAATAGACGAACAATCTACAGATCCAGAGAAATATATAGAGATATAAACAAATAATACCAAGAAAAAAGAAATCCAACCTCTTCAAAAAACTCTACAAATTCGGGAAAATCTCCCAAACCGTAACAATCACTGATCGTATAAACATTGTTACTCTGTGCCACGAGTTTTTCTATTTCGGCCGTATGTTTGTGGTCCTCGTCTATTGAACATAGTGCTTCTGCGATTGCTAAAGCTATTGATGACGGAGAACTATGAGAACCATCAAAGGAAATCGAAGAAGTTGCTGGAATAGAAATTATTGTCAGCTTCACATTATATACTACATATAATAATATTAATACTATTTAATGTACACCCCTTAAGATAAAATTAAAATAGGTAACAAAAAAGAAAATGTACAAGAGCCGGCCTTATCGCTAAAACATCTATCTCTTCCAGATAACCTTAAGACATGTTTTAAATATATATAAATATAACCTATTTATATATAAACATTTATTTATATAAATACCTAATTAAACATACATATATTACAGACATATAAGTATACTTCAATTCAAACCTATTGTTAATACACTTCGTTCTATTTACTAGTTAACTTGTTATCTAATATAAAAATATGATTACTTTATATATGATAATTTATTATTATAAATTTAAAAAAACTTACCCATTCGATTAAACGATACAATCCTCACTTGTTTTGGTTTTTTAATTTGTTTTACGTTCATATCGTGAGCGTCACCATTGGTCACTTTAAATATCATAAAATAATATAAAATATATATACATTTATTTCAAATTCGGAAACATTTTTTAAATAAGCACCATTATAATTTATTATTACTACTAGGGTATTTAGGATTTAGAGTTATAGTATTTTCTAAAATTATATGGAAAAAAAATAATAAAATAATTTGTATGAATAAGATTATTATTAACTATAAAAAAGAAATAGTTTTCCCTCAGTTTTACGGTGTATCTTGCATATAGTAGGATAGACAAGGAGAATGTAGAGTTATGGCACTCTGTTCTCCGCTTCCCGCCAGACAATATGTATTAAGTTGCGTAACATAAGGCTTAACAAAGTTCAGCATGAAACTGTTTTATATTAATTACCACTTTTTTCCTTCAAAACTTCTTTCTTGGCCCATTTTAATAATTCCTCGTAAGTTATAATTATAAGCATTTGTAACAAGACAGAACCTCCCACTGGATTTATTTGTGAAGGTAAACTAGCTTCTAATAGGGCTGAAATATTTTTAAAGCATTTCGGTATACAATCTAATGTTCTTGATATACACGATAGGCAGAGAGACATTGTCTGAAATAGAAAAGGTCAAATTATTTTAGCCAAAATTAGAGAGAGAAATAAATTTATATTTCCATTTCTTCGCTCTGGTGTCGACATGAAGAGCGAGAGAAGCATGAAGGTGATTTAATTTAATTTTTACATTATTAATACAGGGGCATGCGACTTTAAGCACGACAGATCGTGGTTTCCATTCCCATTCGAGGAATTATGAAATATTTATTATTTTTATTTCTTCGGTCTGGTGATGCAAAGCGCGGCATTGAGTTCCGCCATTTAATACGCAATACCACCAAAACTCGGTGGAAAATTGGGAACGGAGTGTCTTAACACCAAATTCCCTCTGCCTACATTGATGTGTGCGCGATACAGCGAGAAGCTAAAAAAAATATTTTTAAGCCAAGATATATTTACCTGATACATAGAAGCACCAGTTTGTATGGCATTTACTAGTATGGGCGGTATGAACTGCAATGAAGTATCAACTACTGCCAATATTCCAGCCAGCCATGGCGGCCTTCTGTCACACCATACCTGTCATAATATATTTTATGAACTAAACAAGTCTAAAAGTATTTAAGTGACTGGCTGTCAATGTGATGGTAGTGGGTTCGATTCTCATTCAGAACAACAAGACTCTGGTAACAAGACATAGTGCGGCCTTGGGTTCCGTTACTCAACACGCAATGCAAGTTTAAACAAAATATTAATTTATATAATTACCTGTCGTTTATCTAAGCAAGCAAACCAATCCCTGCCAGATATTTCTAAAGCATACCAAAGTGTCGATTTAATTTCTGTTTTACTACCAATAGTTGCTAAAATGTACGACAAGGCGCCGACCGCCCGAGCGTATTCCTCTCCAGCTGTAGAATAATGAAAAAATATTAATGTATACGTGACTGTTATGGGTTCGATTCCCATTTGGAAAATTAAATATTTCCGTATGAGTGATCTGATAACAAGACAAAGCCACACATGTTTCGCCACTTAATACGCTAAATTTCAAAATTTTCTAGCAAAAATGCTTTTAAATCATATACATTGTATAATGATGTTATTAGTTAATAGTAAAATTTTAAAGGAAAAGCGTACTTATTATATTATAACATACACTTTTTTTAACTTCAGCAGGGAACGTGGAACTTTCCGCTGAATTTTCGAGGCATTGCGTGTTGAGCCGCGAAACTCAACGCCGCAATTTTCCTTTCTACCAGAAAGAGAATTAAAGTTTCTTCTCTTTTTATCTTTTTTTATATGTGTAAACATATACTTGTATATCGGATATACTTGTACCAGTTATCTACAATAAGTACTACCTCTATAAAATAAAAAAAAACATAATATATTTATCCTTACCATCATTATCACCCATAAATTTACAAAATCCATCAGCAGTACACAAAAATCCTTCACATTTTTCCTTAATTCCGTCCACGTTGTACCAAAGGCCGTCCGCCGGCCATCTTGAATAGTCAGTAGACATGTTGCGTATCGCATGCAATATTAAAATACGTGTGAGATGACAGTTACGCATCATTAATGCCTAAAATATATATATATATATATAAGGGATAGTAAAAATATATATTATTTAGTTTCACACTGTATGTCCTATATTTAGCAGGATTGGCCGAAGGAAATGGGGTACGGAATATCTGAACACCTGGTGTTCAGATATTCCGTTTTCCATTTCGCACCAAATTTACGAGGATCATTTTGCACCAAATTTACGAAGATCATTTTGCACCTAATTTACGAGGTGTGTTGAGTGGAGGAACTCATCGCCGCGTTTTGCCTTGGTACCAGAGCGAGAAAATAAAAATATGAAATAATTCATTCCCTCGAGTGAGAATCGAACATGTGCCACCAGGCCAGACGACTATTTACGTAAGTAACATTTATATTACCTTTACAAGTAATGACCAGGAAGGTTGGGGCTGCGCTAGTAATACCTTCAATTCCAAACCCACAGCCGTTTTAGTTGACAATTCATGCGTAGTTTTAGCGTTTTTATCTTCCACACTATCAAAAAGATTAGGATTTACAAAAACAAACCAAGGAAATGACGTATCTTTTGTAGATTTTATTTCTTCTTGCTCTGTAAACGCCTGAAATAAATTTAACTGAGATTTATTATGTATCCAGTAATTAAGTGAGGGCAGTCATGCATGGCGCAGATGGTAGGTTCGATTCCCACTACTCAAACTCTGGTAACGAGGCAGTGCACGTCGTTGAGTTCCGCCACTCAATACACACCTTTAGAACCTTTCTTTATTTTCTGCGTTTTGACTCGTAATTTGTAACCCGCGCCTAAATTTAAGTTTTGATACATTTCGTGAATTATCTTTAGAGTGTTATTACATTATATAATATATTACATTATAAAAATTAATTACATTATATATTACATTATAAAAAGACATTTAAAAAATAACAAGTTAAAAGTATTAAAAATTACTATAAGATTGTCAAATGCTAAAAACAGAAAAGCGTTACAAATGCAATAACCACACAGATTCAAAACATAAAATATACATTAACAAAAAACAATATTTAATCCAAAAATCCATAATACCTGATGTAAAAAATGCAACACCGAACCTCTGTAAACCATACATTTGAACAGCTCATTGCATTTGGCGTGCACGTCTCTGACGTCACGCGGCTGTTTAGTCACTTGCAGGCCAGCGAGGTCAGCGCCATTGTTGCAAATGGCGGGCAACAGTTGTGATATGCAGAGCAGTATGTTTAGTATATCGTTTATTAGGAGAGGCGTTGTTGTTGTTGTTGTATTTGTCTAGAATTTGATAGGGATCAGCTTTTGAAAACCTAGTGTTGAGACATTCTGTTCCGATATTCTATTATATTACTATTGACCTATTTTTTTACGAAGTATTTTTTTATTTGTTGATATCTAATAATATAATTTATACATTAGAATAAAAATATATATGACACATATAATTTACCTGACAATATCTAACAGTGAGTATTGTCAAAGTTTCATTCAGCATGCCTGCAAAAATCCTTTGCGCCATTCTAGGTGGAACTGTATCCCAGAGGTCTTTTTTACTACCTGTTTTGAAAATAGATAGACATAAGTACAAACAATACATTAGTAATATTTTATTTTATTATAGTAAAGTCTCCACCAGGGTTAATGAAAAAAAGGGAACAAAAAAACGAGGAAAACCGCGAAGTTGATTTCCACTCAACACGCAATAAACTCCAGAATATGCCGGAAAGTGAGGAACAGAAATGTTTAATGGAGAACGGAGTGTCTTGACACTGATTTCTTAATGTCTCTATACCTACCCTGATATATCCCGTACATAATGTGAAGCTAATAAAAAATCAGCACAGTGGTCTACAATAACTAAAAAAAAATCAGGCCAGCTTCACGCTGTATCCAGCACACAAGACCCTTCATTCCCCACCTTTTGCCGAATTAAACAATATCGATTTTAATATTTAAAACGTGACAGAAGACATTGTAACATATTAATTTTTACAAATGATTACGTACCATTCATATACAACCACCATCCTTGTACGGACGGAGTTCCGTTCACGTGTACTTTATTACTTTGATCATCTATCGGCCTTCCGCCTGAATCTTGCAAAATGTATAGTGACAACACTCTATTGTGAAGATCTAGGACTCTCTCTCCTACCGCTTCTGACATTGTTGAGTAGCGTTTGTATGCTGCCTGTTAAAAAAGAATACGTTGGAATTTTTCATTTGTGCGAGTGATTATTATAGTAGACATAGAGATCGCATTTATAACCAGAGGCTTTTACACTACGTCTCCTTAGGCTTAATTTTATTATTATTCTACATTATAAGGTTATATAAGATGTTTCTAATATTGAAAAGTAATGTTTGAGCACAATTAAGATATTACTGTATTGATTGAGTAATTACCTGCAAAATAGAATGCCTTTCAGTGTTACCAGAATCTTCTACATGCTGAACATAACAGTAGAGACTATTTTTCAATAAAGCGGCCGCACCTAAAGTTGCAGTTAGAACTGGCAAGTCAGCGTGATCTAACGCCTCTTGAGCTAATACGTGCAAATGTTCTGAAATAAGATATATATATACATATACCGCTATCGCGGAGCTATCCCGCATGATATCAATATTAATTCCATCCAATTTTTATTCTGTAAAATTTATTGAACAGTATAATAAATAACCGTAGCATTTGGCGCTCCGCTCTCTCTGACTACCCTGCTAGGGATAGAGTCAAGCTCAGTTAAGTTATAATAAACTTATACTTCACTTGTTAGTATTATTTTCAGTTACTTAAAATTTTTATAGTTCTCGCCTAAAACTGAAGAATATTTAGTTGAATATTCTAATCTTCGGAGCTACTGGTTCATGAGATTCATGTGTCATACTGCATACATATTCACTCCAACTTTATTACTTTGATTTCCTTACATGTGAGAAACCAAGTAAAAGCTAGTCTACTTAAAAAAACATAAAGCTAATACCCAACAAAGAATCACTGGACTTAGTAGCGAGCTGAGCAAACTTGTCAGGATCAGAAGTTTTAGCTACTCCACTTTCTACATTTTCCTCTTCAAGCGTTACAAAAATGCCGGAGCCGTGTCTGAAAGAATTATTTAAAAAAATAATTAAGTAAAATAAAAACATTATTTATTATTATAGAAGTTACCTATTGATTAAAGGATGGAAAGAAATGAAATTATACCAATTTTCTGTTGATCATACCGTCCATATGCATGAGAAAGAAGATTGAAATTATGAAATTGCAAAAACAGCACTATCTAGTTTAATTATGTAAGAAAGTTATTAAATAAGTTAAACTTTGAAAGTAACATAACAAAATAAAAACATTTAGTATAAGTTTTAATTTAGCACACAATTAATTTGTGTTAAGTGTTTCAATTAAAAGCACTCACTGAAATGCTATTGTAAACTCTTCTTCTAACCAAATGACAATTTTGACAGCAGCAAATGATGCACTTCTTGGAAAGTCCAATCTTCCACCCACAACTCCTCGACAGATTTTTTCAGATAGTACAGTTTGATTTTTCTATAACACATTTTTTTTGTATATTAACTTAATGCTGTATCCTACTCATACTAGAATAGTACTAAGACATTCCAATTTTTCAATATAAAAACAATATATTTTTTTAAATATGCATATGGCATATATGAAAAGAGCGGCAACTCAACAACACAGTTTGTTAGAGGAAATGAAAAATTTTCACTGTATCCTGTACATAGCAATTAGGCAGAGGTAACTTGGGAATCTAGTGTTGACACTTTCTGTTGAATTCTAGAAGCAGTATGTGGTGTGTGGTCTTACTCAACACCATGACTTGGCAAATAACCAGAGTAAGGAAATAAAAATATTAATATATACAATTTCATAGAAGTGCGTATAAAGCCCACTATTATATACATAATGTAAAATTTTTCATGTTTTCAGTAACACCCTAAAAGTGTATTAAAATTGTTTTAAGACTAGCCTGACAATTATAACTAAGTAATATTTAAGATGAAAAAAAAACAATAGTACCTGATAATACTCTAGGTCTCTTTGCAGTAGGATAGGAATTCTATCCATAATATTTCCATCTTCAATTACCTCCATTTTGAGTTAAAAATAAAAAAAAAAATAAAAGATACCTACTTATATAATTTATTTACAAAGCTGTTTTTACATAAGGCAATGGGAGCAGTTATTAAAGTCTGCTTCGCTAACAATTTTAGATATTTCTTTTTGTAATAATCTATGTAATGTTACACCATCATGTTTATATATCCAATAGCCACCATTTTCTAATATAAGGTCATAGCGTTTTGGGCCTGATGTTGGAGAACTCAACCAAATTTGCTTATTTGGTGTCTGTCTATTTATTACGTATGTACCATAACTAGGTCCGAGAAAAACTGTTAACACACCATCCTGAAAAAAATAAGGAGCCTAATATTAGTTACAATAACAAAATTTCAAATAAAAATAAATTAAATATGAAATTTTCATATTTTCAATTTGCATACATTAAAAACCAACCATCTCTATGCAATTATATTTGTTATATTACACATATAGAACAAATAGAACACTAAAACATACTTATTTTCTCTACATTTTTAACCTGTTGTTGTTTTATTTTTCAAATAAATTATTTATAAGAGGCTTAGATAAAAGTAACAATACTTTTCTCATAGTTACAAATAAAAAAGAATAAACAAAAACTTACACTAAAAGTTACATCAGCACCCTTTAAATTTATTGAATTGTCTACTAATTCATCGAAGTATTCATATAGAGATTCTAGAGTTTCGTTGCATATTTTGTCATATTCTACTGGGTCTACACTTTCAGCACTAGTAATTTCTTGAGAACTCGAAGAAAATTCTCGTGTCGCTGATGTTAAACTCAACGTTTTGCTGATTTTTTGTAACGAATAGAAGCATAATGGTGGAGCTAGAGTATATTTATTGATTTTTCTTCGTATCAGGCTGCAACTGGTACGTAGAATACTCCTCAACATATCGAAGAAACACAATTTTCTGTGTTCGCAAGGTCTAGTCAGAGGTTTTGAATTGAATCAGCTGACATTGACATTTGACAGTGACATCTAATTTCTACGTCTTATTATGGCACAGGTTAAAAAGTGTCAAAAAAGAATACACTGAATGAACAAAGAGACAAAACTCGGTTTGTATTTATTTTATATAAAGAATAATCAACAACAAGCGTAATTATCTTATTATGTTTTAAAGTTCTCACAATTTTTCATTAGTTTATATTCATTGCTTATTCTCTTTATCATCTGCATTTGTTTGTATCTCAGGTAACATATACGCGTTTTGCAATGGTAGCATCCACAAATTATGGCGATAAGCTGGTGACAATATTGATATCGATGGTTCTGGTACTCGAAGTATCGGCAGCAAAGAGTTATACTGAGACCAGTGAGGACTGATAAACAATAAATGTCTTTTACCTTTTTCCTGCAACGGTCTAAAACTACCTAAGTTAGGCTCATCCCAAGGATTCCATAATTTTCGGAATTTTTTCATCTGTAAATATTAGTTTTTATTTTAAACATTTTTGTTTATTTTAAAGAATTTACTATTTAACACCAAAGTATGATTATGATTTTCTTAAAAGTAATTATTTAAAAAATATTGTGAATATAATCAAAAATTACTAAATTGCAATTTTAAGTATATGTTTTAAGCATAAATAACTTTAATTTAATTAGAATATTTAATGTATTATTTTAAAAGACCTGTTCAAATGAAGCGTACAAAGTCGTCCTTGGTACCATCCACCTCACAACATAACTGTCGCCCTTAACAGAAGTTAAAGTACCCCAATAAAGAAAATAATCTTCAAAAAACATTGGTATAAGACGTGAAAGGGGATAAGGTCCTATCCGCGTATTGGTTTTAGCCTCCCGAATACGTTGAAAGCCTTCTATAACCCACTGGAGACGGTCATCGGGGTTCACTCCGTACTATAATATGAAGTTAAACTTATTTAGTTTACGTCGACGTTTTATAGTTATTGTAATGTTTTCCTTATAGAAATGTACTGGAATTTGTTTCTAAATAAAACTTTATTATCTAATATATATTTTATAAATATTTTGGGCTATTTAAAAGTATTTTGAAGTTCTTAGCACTTATATTTTAAATATAATATAACATCTGCGCGACTGTAAACGGTAATGGGTTCGATTTCCACGGGTGGGATTAAAAAATATTTAATAATAACATTTTCTTGCTCTGGCAATGAGTTCAGTTCTGCCACTAAATACATACATCCCTCAAGAATTCAGCAGATATTGGATAACGGAAGTAAGATACTTATCTTACTGGATGTCTTAACACTAGTTTCCCAGCTTCCCTCTGTCTACCGTGCTATGTGCGTGATATATATAGCCTGAGGCAAAAATTACCTTAATAATATAACAAATAACTACGACTCCGTCTGGATGGTGTAATGCTTCCTCTTGTGACATGTATTCAGATCTGAAGAAAGTAGCCTAAAACAAAATCTTAGAAATTTTTAATATCATATAATCTCGAAAATAGATTCGGTGTTTTCCGTACAGAGTTATTGAAACTGGAATATTTTCTATCTTGTGATACTTTTATTGTATGTTATTTAATTAATATTTTAATATAATACACGACAACAATGATATATTTAGGTACCTAACATTAAAAAATATTAATTATTAAACAATAGTCATGTACGTAAATGTGAGATTTAATAATTTATGTCATTCGAATATTAACAAATAATTATTCAATCCCCCGACTGAAAGATATATTTAGTATTATAGCTTTCACTATCTACCTGCATTTCTCCAGGATGTTTTCTTTTATCTACAGAATGTTCACTGCCTTCCATCATATTTTTACCCCAATGGAAATGTATCTGAGAAAATACGTGTTTCTCTAAAAAAGGTCCGCCTTCTAAATAGGGTCGTTCCGTTCTCCATTTTGCTCCGAGAAGAACTATTAAAAATAATAGTAATTATATTTGTAATAATACATTAATCGTAAACAACTATAGGGTAAATGCGGTTAGAGTATTTAGAACATTGGACATTTTACACACTACAGTACACTACACTACAGTAGTTAATTCAAGACCACGGTGGCGAAGATATTAATGATACTCATAGGCATATATATTAAATACATAAATGTGCATAAAATATGTTTTCTAAGTATAGTATTGAATCTTGAAGCCTGAGCCCCTGTGCCAAGATTGGCTATACGCTCTGTTCTGTTCGCATTTAATCTTCTCATTTCGTGGCTCTGGTATCGAGGCAATGCGCGGCGCTGACAGTTCGGCGAAAAGTTGGGAGTGGAAGGTCTTAGCACTAAACTTTTACCGGGATTTCTAACTGTCCCAATTATATGAATGTCAAGTCTAAGCCATAGAGATTATAGGTTTCCCAGGCTCATGACAAACTAGCTCAACTTTAATTGAGATTTAAGTTTTAATCTAATATCAAAAGTACTGAGTAATCTCTTCTGATATCTGAACGGTCTGCCGTCCTCGAAACTTTTGATTGAAGATAAGATCTAGGATCTAGGGCTTAGGATCCAGCTATCAAATGTGAACTGAATATGATATATTGTGTGTATGAAATAAATACATATTATATAAATTCAATAACTTATCTTAAGCTACAACCCCAATAGATTTCCGACTCCCTTATATTATAGACGTTTAATATTGGGAATCTATATTAAAAAAAATATATCAGAAAAGTATAATACATAATACGAAACAAATGTGAACTCAACATTTAAGTAAAGGCTTTTTATTTTCATAGAAAAGGTACTCGTAAGTACTAAATCGAAATACTGTCTGCTGTTTTGTTTTTTTTTTATTATGGCGTTCCGGATGTGCCCTGAATTGAAATTGGTGATCACCCAAATTGCTAACCTGTATATCCGGTATTGGTTAACTTAATTTTGTGAGGGTAGACATCGAAATTATACCAGACAAGTTCTGGGCAATAATATTTTATAGATTCGGTAATACAAATGTCAATAGGAGACGGTAAGTGTCCGTCCACTTCGCTGCAGTAATGAATCCATTCTATACTTCCAAAAGGTGGAATATATTTGGTTTCTTCTTGTGGCTGCTGCTCTTCTTCATCTGCATATGTTATCAAATATAAAATTAGTAGGTATATCTATTTGGGGGTAAAATACTTGAACTTAAGTATTCACAATTAAATTATACCTGGAGCTGCTTGTGCTAATTTTAACATGTTCACATAATTTACTTAACTTATAATAAATTTTGCAGTAACTTTACATCATTTTCACAAAAAATTTGCCAAAATTAAAATAAACTTCATATATAAATTTAATGACAGCTTATTTACAACATAAATAATAACAGCGCCAAAATCACGCAGGCGTTAAAAAAAATACAGACTAGATCCTTATTCGATTTAAGTAATTTGTTTCTTGTTTAATTAAAGCTGTCAATTTTCACATGTTTATATATATTGTATGTATGACATATAATTGTTAGCTAAATAGAAATATTAACTTTAATTTTATTTCCACTGATTTTACATTATAATGAATTCAAAGGTAAATCCATCCATTTGTAACGATGACATTAATCCAGATCATGAGTTATTAATTTGGCAAAAATGGATTGAGATTAGAAAAGAGGAGACTGAGCATCTAGCCAACAGAACAGGACGTGCACAGGCTCAATTAGCTATGAATACATTGAAAACTTTTAGAACACAAAAGGAGAGGAAAACTGTTTTAGAGGATGCAAAAATTGAGAAGAAATGTGGAGTTCGAAAGAGCCTTTGGGATCAACCTGCAAGATTAAAACAGAAATGTTACAATGATCCAGTATATGAATTGCATAGAACACGTGCTGAATTAGGGCGACCTCGCATAATAGAGCATATTGGTGTCCCACGCTATATACAGGAAAGAGAAGAAGGAATCGTGGGACCGAGTCGAAAACAATGCGCTAAGTTAGATGCTCAATACAATACCTATAGGGAACAGAAGGAGAAAGAATTAGAGAATAATATTAAAAAGATTGATCCTTTCAGGTACGTTTTTTTAGATATTATTACGGATAATTTCTTTAAATATTATATCTTGTGCGTTTACTTAACTAAACGTTTTCAGTATTAAACATTTTGTTCGATTCATGTACAAATTACAAATACTTGTTTCAGTATAGCCTTATTTTGTTTATACTAAAATCTATATTAACACTAACGATTTTCTACGACAGGCCAGAAATAGATGAATTAATAATAGTAGGAAGTAAACCTAAAATTCCAAAACGAAAGAGACCACCATTGCCAATTATTAATATTACCTCTAACTATGAAGATATTAAGAATGAATTGTATTCAGTATATGCTATTAGAATAAATGACACAATTTTTTACAAGGACAGTGTAGACCAATCTCTTACACACTTTAAAACAATGCAAAGAGAACATTGGCATGTAAACTGTGATAAATGGTCTTACTACTTTAACTGCCCCGTCGGTAATATTGGAAGAAGCAAATTATGTCTTCAAAATTTAGGAACGGTTACACTTCGATATTGCTGGAAACATATAAGTAGTCCACACTCAGAATTTTACGAGAGGCCTGTCTTCTTTTTTAATAAAAATGAAAATGTTATTTACCCGGGACAAAGGCAAGAATGTCTTTTTACTTTTCTATCTAACGAACCTGGAGCGTATTCAGAGAAGTGGGAGATACAATTTATGAACTTTAATTTCTTCGATACATCAGATAAACAGCTAGTTATTGTATTAAATGCCGATTCAGTCGAAAATATGATAAAAATTCAAAGAAAAGTAGAAGCGTTGGAAAATATAATTTACTTTAAGGTTCTTAAAAATATGATGCGGGATTTACTAAGAGACATTTTTATGAAAGCTACAAGCATAGAACCCCAAACTTACCCATATAAGAAGTCATTATTGGAAGCTGAAATGTTTATTATGAAAAATCCAGTCTACTATTACCACCAGTCTGAAGTGCTGAAGCTTAACGATTTATTCAATGAAATGGTTCCAGACAAAGTTTGGGATCTCTCCATATCTAGTTGGAGACATGCAATGATAAATAAAGATTTTGATGATAGAATGAGATACTTCACACTTTTAAAGAGCAGCCACAGAGAATGCGTAAAACCGTATGAAGAAACTGATGATTTATTAGAACAAAAATACAATGCTGTTAACGTACTTCTTGGACATATGGCGGATAAATTTGACGAAGTGTACGTTAAAATAATGGAAATTCAGACAAACAGCAATAAAAATCAGATAAGTGTATCGAAATATTCTCTAGGGGAACAGGGTGAAAACGTGCCATTACTAGTTAAAAATATATTTTATGTGAGAGCTTATGACCATGTTGCTACAACAATGGAGTTGTGTGCGGGTGTTCTGAGTAGTCTAGACCTGAATAGATGGATCGACTTTGATTTCTGCCGTACATAATTTATGTTATTTTGTAATGCATATATAATAATATAAACGTTATTATTCTAATTAAAACACTTGAAGGAAATTCTATGGAATAAATTATTTAAACAATGACTTACATAAGCAAAGTTAATTTCTTACTTTATTAATTCTAAATCCTATGATTCTTCTGTAATTATAGCTATTGGTCTGATCTGGACGTTTTTTTTTCCAAAACAAAAACTTAAAATACAACATGTAGAATATTAAGAAACAGATTATTTAATCCCGTTACACACCTACGATATGATTTAAATTAAAAAAAAGTCTTCACAGTTTTTATTTCAAGAAAATAATATTTCAAGAATAATATCATCTTATTTAGTATTAGTAATATAAAAAGAAAATGTTTATGTACTGTACTCGTATATGGTGTATTCTTTTAAGGAAACTGTAAACGTAACTGCTTCCGGTAATTACATAGAGTGTTAAATACACCGAGAAACTCCTAAAGCTATTATCGTTGAGTCCGTGTAATTCGAATTAAGGATGCGACCATTAAATGAGTAGGAAAAGGCTGCTGATAAGCTTTGTTTTTCCATCGTGTACGTCGACTCGGGAAAATGAAATACTTAATATTTCCATTTCGTCGCTCAGGTAACTACTTACTCTACACGCAATGCCTTGACGATTCGGCAGAAAATGGGGAACGGAGTGTCTTAACACCGATGTTCCCTCTGCCTATCCTGCTGTGTGCGGGATACAGCGTGAAGCTGAAAAAAAAAACGTATTTTTTGGTAATTTATTAAAAAAATCTTTTCAAAAATATTAATCACATTCATGGACTAGCACCATGGAAATTGCTTAGTTGGTATACAGTACATAATATTCTATAGTCTGTTCCAAAAAGTTCCCGCATCACTATCTACATGTATCATCAATCATAGTTGACATCAGACAGTGAAGTCATTTTAGTATAAATTCTGAAACAAATTTATCGAAATATTTAATTTAAAAGCAGCCGTGTGATGATTTTATTTATTTTGGTTATGTTATAATACACTCTATTTTAATAATAACCGTAAGACTTTACTTATGGTACAGAATATATTTGTATGTTATGTAACTGTAATATCCGTCATTGTAACTAGCGATGGTTTTATAGGTATATTTATACTTAAGTTTTTTGATGATTTAGTACTATAAATGTATTTGTTCATAAGGCCGCCGTGGCGCAGCGGCGCAATGGTGTGACTGTAACGCGACGGTTGTGGATTCGATGCGCACTCGAGGAAGTAAAATATTTGTTTACATTTATATTTCCATTACTTCGCTCTAGTGTCGAGGCGTAAAGCTCGACGTTGAGTTCTGCCATTCAATACGTAATGCCTCCAGAATTCGGCAGACAGTAGAGATGGACTGTCTTAACACGAGATTCCCTCTGTCTACCCTGCTGTGTGCGGGATACAGGGTGAAGCTGTTTTTTTTATATATATGTTCTATTTCTCTAGATCTTTTAATTTAATATATAATATTTACAGTTTATTAATATAATAATAGATCCATCTCCACAATCACCACAACACAAATTTTTAGTAGGAGATAGTACTCCTCCAGCTAAGCTTAGGTCACCTATAAACTATTTTAACCTATAAGATATAGGTCACCTGAAGACGACAGATTCTTGCACTAATTAAATTACATAAAACATTTCCGTAAACCAATTAAATTGTATATGACAATTTCTCTATATATAACTTTCACATTATTGTCCCTATTGAAACTGTAAGCATTATGTAGATATTATATGACATTACAATAGACTTTACTCAAGATGGAACGAGTACGCGTCCAAACACATTATTGGACGATGCTGACGATATACAAAGACAACTCGACAATGAAGCTCGGGACAGAATGATCTTAGGGAAGGTAAATTTTCTATGGAACAAAATATTACAATTAAAAAAAATATATGTTCAATAGATTCTTTTACAATTTTTTCATATTAAAATGAATTTCGCATTGATAAGAAATTTTTTCTCGTTTCTATTGTATGAACGTTTATTTACCATCATTAATTTACAAATGTAAAAGAGGGAAGTTCCAAGTTATAGGAACTATCAACAAATATTTACTTGTTATTTTTTACTGTAAATGCGCTTGCTTGACAATATTATTAAAGAAAACGAAATAATTTTCAGCCTCAAACAGTATGGATTTTTCACCTGCCTGTAGCAACTACTAAAATTTTGCCAAGATACACGAGACGTCTAGTTAGTTTTATCATATTATTTATTTTAAATATATATTTTCTCTCTATGTCTAAGAAAAAAAGTGAAAAACTCATGATTTATTTTTATTTCAGAATATTTTCCGAAGGCCTAATAAATTGCATAAGACTAAAAAACCAAGTAATACTCGCTGTTAGCATGTTTTAATTCAGTATATGTATTGTATTCAGTAATTATGTAATTTAAAATATATATATATATGATATGTTACAGCGGAACGAAAAATCGATTGGAGTTACAAGGGTTTGTAAATAATTTTCATATTATCTTGTAAGTATGCGTGTATATGATATTTTCTAACGTAGCTATTGTGACCAGATTGTTGATATAGTGCAAAAATCCTATGATATCTATGTTTCTTGGTTTGTGTTGTTGTTATATTTTAGATACTTACAGTTCATATATAGTAGGTATGGTAATATTTTTATTTTCTTTTATCAATAGACCAAAATGAATGGCAAAAAACTTATCCAAGTTGCGGTGGACGTTCACAATCACCAGTTGATATTCCTTACACTGGATTAGTGAAAATTAAAGGATATCGAGAGTTGGCTTTTATAAACTACAACGTTTATCCTCGAAGACTTACATTGACAAATGATGGTAAAAGAGGTACTGCTTTTATTATTTTTTTTTCATCTTGGAGACCAGTCGTGGTGCAAGGGCACAATGTGTAATTGTAAGCCCTAAAAGTTGTGGATTCGATGACGACGACGACTCGAAAAAATTAAATATTTAATATTTCAATTTTTTTCGCTCCGGTGTCAAGACAAAGCGCGGCGCGCGGCGCGGCGGTCAGCCGCTCAAAATTCAATGAAGTTGTAATATTGTATTTCCTAACGTCACGCTGTCTGTTAAGACACTCTGTTCTTCATTATCTGCTGAATTTACAGTAACAATAACAACAAAATTATTTTTAATAAAAAAAAAAGAATGAACCGAGAAAGAACTGGAAAGGAATAAATTATAAACCTTTTTTAATAATTTTAAGCGTGTATTTTTAGCAATCTTAATAATTTATCAGAATTCCAAACCTTCTACTTTTTCATCGCCTAAAGTATTATATTTTTACATTTCCATTGGAAGCCACAATGCCAGATATATTGCGTGAACATTTTTTTTATATCTTTCATATTCATTATTATAACAGAACATCAACCAGTAAAAATACCAAAAATCTAACTAAAGTAACATTGATATGATACTTTGAATACTTTACTTTGTTATATTAGAAAATAAAAATTACAGTATACCCATTGTGCCGTTTGCGTATTTTAATTAAAAGAAGCCAAAAAACATCTTTCAATACTAATAAAATGAGTAGATAAATAAGTGTATATTAATATGAGACCATCATGGAGCAGTTCGAGTGTTAATACGATGATTGCGGATTCGATTTTCACCTGGGAACAATGAATTATACACATTTATCCCGGTCGAGATACGCCACTAAGCATGCAATGTATAAAATATGCCCGTATTTTATTACAAAAATCTAGTGTTAACTTAACTCGGCTCGACTATAAAAATTTTAAATTATTCTTTGCCCCCAGTAAGAATCGTTTTCAGCCGTGTGGTCCCGGCTTAGAATAGGATCACCCTGGTACTGTCGGTGTCGTAAGAGGCGACTAAAGTACGTGTGGTAGAGTCACGTCGCCTGTAATGGCAACACGCATGGGCAGACTCGACCGGATTTAATACCACCCCCGGCATTTTAAACCGGCGTGAAGTAGTGGCCCTTGCCACTGCGTTTCGCATTAGGTAATGCCGGGCCCCGGTGCCCTTCAACTCCACCTTAAAGGCTGGCAACGCACCTGTGGCTCCTCTGGTGTTGCATGGGGTCGTGGGCGGCGGTGATCACTTACCATCAGGTGACCCGAACGCTCGTTTGCCTTGTCCTCTCCCATATAAAAAAAAAAAAAATCGACTGTGCGACGTCCGCCTCCATTTGCTAAGAGATGAAGCATTTATTAATTTATATTTAAATATATATGTAAGTATTTGCATATAAATATGGTTGGATGTGAAAATTTTAATCAGACTTGTCTTTCCAGTGATCCTTTACGGCGAATGGGAAAAGAATCGTCAACCATATTTATATGGTGGAACAGCTCACAGTAGAAAATATATATTTCACTCAATGACCCTTCATTGGCCCTCCGAACATAATATAGGCGGTGTTAAGTACCCACTAGAAAGCCAAATTATCCACGTATCTGCAGAATATAAAACGTTGCAGGACGCTATTGGTGCTTCACAGAGAGATTCCTTGGCGATTGTTGGGATGGTTAATTTCTATATGGTAATGTATTTTATGTTTGAAAAGTATAAACTCTAATCAACGTGTCAGTAAAAAAAGGAATAGCGGTAAATTAGGAAGAGATCGGCTTCCCTGTGCCTGTCCAGCTAAATAAGGGATAAATTATTATTGAAGCCATTTTAGTTTACAACCGTATAAATAGCAGAAATAAATTTATCTTTTTCCTCATTGTTTCAGTTCAAAAATTATACTCAAAAAGGTTTAGCCGATTTGCTCCGAGTGCGACATATATCGTCATGTTCAAATGCATCGATGTCTCCGATGCCATTATCTTACTTCAACCCCCCAATGAGGAATTATGCGTGCTATCACGGGTCTTTAACTTTTCCACCATGTACTGAAGCTGTGTCGTGGCTTGTAAGAGCAAGAGCGTTACCTGTTACGAGGGTAAGAATATTACATTGTAAGGTACTCTCTTTATTTTCGTAAATTTCTTCAATGTATTTTATAAGAATTTCAGTAAGAGAAAAAAAGATTTTTCTTAAGGTTAATATTTTTTCTTTATATCTGCCATTTTGTGTATGTTGAGTGTTCAAGATTCTTGTACCTTCCGGAAGGGGAGGGGGGGGGGAGTTGTGGATAGTCATAACTAATGCTAAATACTAGAAGCTAACCTTAAGTATAACCAATTCGTAGAAGTAGAGCAGACAGAGTGAACCTATCAAATAAAGTTAGATGCTTCCCACGCTATTTTACAATTCCTCGAAAACACCATTTTAGATAAAATTAAATAATACTGATATTTTTATTCTAGGAAGCAATGAAAGCTGCTGGCAAGTTATTCGGCAATGAAAAGAGAAACCCTCTTATACGTGAATTGCAATCGCTTAACGATAGAAAAGTTTATTATATGAATTAAGCTACTTCAAATTAAATATATAATATAGATTTAAATTATTTTAATTAGTATTTATTTTCATAGTATATTATAGCGGTTTTAAAAATAACATTATTTATTTATATTTTCCAAAAAATCATATGTTAAATTAAATTCTTCGCCCATAATACTTCCGTTGTCCCTTACAAAAAAGTAACCACATCACAAATTTTTACATATTTTTTTAAAAATACTTTGGTTATCAAAACTAAAATGTTGAATTTCTTTAAGTTTTTTTACTGTCCAATCTAATTAAGTGACAATAATTCTAGCAAACTTTTTAAAAGTAAGTCAAATGGTCAAAAACATAATATCTGGACAGCGTCCTATAAAAACGCCCAAATAAATGAACCTCAATATGACCTTAAGAAAAAGAGAATTATGTTATAATTCTCTTTACGCTTATATATTTGTGTTTGTAAAAGTAAACATGAAGAGCTTTCTTAATTTGTAATTATTGTCTTTAAAAAGGGTTTCTTTTATACTTTCATGGCGTGACTTTGAAATCTAAATAAAATGTAATCGATACTGGTGATAATTGTAAAACGAAAGAGATCGATAGTGTGGGCTTATTTAAGGACGATTGCAACAAAAGTCAATATCGATCAGATATTTTGAATTATTGAAGCATTTTCAATTCATTGTCGTTTATACCAAAATACACTTTATTTGAATGGTATAGATGTCAAACTCGGAGTTGACTGTAGTCGGCTTATTATTTTTGTATTTACTTACTATCACTTTAAGGAAGGGTTACATACGAAAGTGGTAAGGAACGTGGTAAGTATATTAAAACATGAAAAATAAAAGTAATTTGTGTTTTATTATCATATTAGTATTTCATACCAAAGTTACTACCACACAAATAAATAGGGATATGAATAAGTAAGTCAATTATATGTTCAAAATCAGTTATGAGAGTAATAATTATGTATCAATTTTAAATTTGAATAAAGGCAGAGGGAACCTCAGTGTTAAGATACTCCGTTCCCTACTTTCTGCCGAATTCTGGAGGCATTGCGTGTTGAGTGGTAAAACTCAACGCCGTGCTTTACTTCGACACCAAAGCGAAGAAAATGGAAATATAAACTTAAATATTTCACTTTATCGAGTGGGAATCGAACCCACAACCATCGCGTTACAGTCACACCCTTGTGCCACTGCGCCACGACGGCTTCTTATATATATTATGTTGGTCCTTCTTTCCCGCAATATTTATTATATTCATGACAAATATCTTATATTAACTCTGCTATAGGTTTGCCAGAAACGTATAATGTTTTACCGTTATATAACTAAGCCGAGAGCGTCGGTCAACATTAACTATATGTAATACAACCCTAATAAGTGTCTTATTGAACTCACTATAAGAACTTAAAAGTAGCAACTGGAAATTGCAGTATTCACTTAAATTTAATCGCAACGAAATAGTATTAACAACTTACCTATAAATATATAAATGTAGAAATTTAAATAAGTAAATGAAAATTTTCTCTTATGATTTTGTTGTGACAATCATAAAAATACAAAATATTTGCCAAATAAATCTAAGCAAGTTAAAGTGGTGGCATACTAAATAATTATAAAAAGAAAGACATATGAATATAGACATAATAACATATCAGTGATGTAAAATGAATCTTTTAAATAGAATTATTTAATGGTGTTACTGAGGACTTTTACTTATCGCAAATTTGTTTACTTCAAAATAAAAGGCCTTTTGATAATAAATGATAAATAGCTTGATAATATTTCTACGAGTAACGTTTCAAATATCCATGGATAATAATATCAGAAATCGGGTCTAATCTAAGGAGTAAACAAAGCTGAGGAAAAATCAGATCTCTCTCTCTCAGCTCTCTTTCTACCATAACTTCTCCATCATAATGTGCCTATTTCAGAATAGTCTGATGCGTAACCAAGATTTTTTACTTACAAAAAATAAGCTTGAAATATTCAAGAAGACACTTTTAGACAAAATCTATTTGAAACTAAAGACTATATAAATATATATACGCCAATACCTGTAGTATGTTGGTTACATATTTTAATGATAAAAGAAGATTTCTATTGGGAAATATATATTTATTCAATGTAATGCGTCGTGTTTTTTCACCATACCACTTAAATATATATATATATATATCATATTGTATTAAATAATTTCGTTATCGACCAATTGTCAAAAGATAATATATATTTTTTTATCTAATCTGTTGTTTCTATTAAGAGTTGAATTTCAATCCACAACCTGTTAATACATTAGTATAGAGTGTACATATTGTAGTGTCCTAGAAAATATATTTGTGTGACAATGTCGCTGAAGTCAAGGTCACTGAAGGTTTGCCCTTCGAATGCAGCAGCGTCAAACGGTATGTTCTGTTGACATTTTAATTATTTATTTTTTATTTAAACTCTTATATAATGCTCACTTTTTGATTGTTGTAAATAAAATAAGTTAATAATTTATTACCCAGTAATAAACATATTTGATAGGTACAAAAGTAGTTTTACGTGATTACTTCACGCAGGAAGCAGATTTTGATATATTTTTTATAATGATATCTCTATCAATATGATATCGGATATTTTTGTTATATATGTTCAAGAAAACAGCCTGTGGTGTTTTATAGTCGCTGTTGCCCCTGCGCGCGCCACGACTGGCCTCGCCATGTTTTAATAATTAATGTTAAAGGCCATTTTACATTATACTAGCTTTTCAGGATTTAGCGTGAACATAATAAGCCCTGATATTATTTCTGAAAACATTTGATAATGAAGCAAGAGTTAACAATAATATTATAACATAATTAAGTCTTTAAAATGTTGGTATACATTTTCTAACCAAATTTATGCCATATTGTTTCATGAAATATTCTTCAAAAGATAACATAATATTGATAAGTGAAGTAGTTATATAGAAAACTTTAAACCAAGGTTAATAAAAAATAGTTGAGTGGCGGAAGCCAATTCCGTGTCTTGACTCGACACTAGAGTAATGAAATGAAAAAAAAACTAATTTATTTTATTTTCTCAAGTTAGAATCAAACTCACAATCTGTCCTGGGCTCGTTGCATTGTTTTCTAAAGGAAATATTACACTTTTATATGAAATGTTAGTAGCCACAAGCCCACCATATACATATACGTATGTCTATTTTTTATCAGATAATTTGCACAAGGATTAGAACTACATTATTTAATAGATAAACTATTCCTTAAGACAATGTTTTCACATTAAAAAAAAAACACTATGAAAATATTTATTTTTATATTATCTTCATGTCAGCATTTTAGTGGGTAGTATCGGTTTTCCTTTCCGATGAGTCCCACAGTATCTTCCGAATGCAGGATATAAGGTCTGCGTAAAAGCATTTCCCAACGTAAAAAAAGGGCATATTTAACTTAACTTGGTTGTGGGCTAGGGCTTATAAATATAATCTGTATTTATAAATAAAAAAACATAAATTTAAATAACTTCTTCTATCACTTACTTTGACATAATTATTTTCTTATATTTCTAACAATATTTTCCATCGGACAGCTGAACAAATATCGAAGTTGAGAGCATCGCAGTCCCCCATCGCGATATCCGTGCCACGGTGCCCTACTTGGTCATCCCTCGAACCTCTTCGTTTTAAACGGTACTGGGACAACGATGCCAGCGGAGTCCTGCTTAACACAGGACAGACTGGTTTGTACAAACAATATATTTTAATAAAACTATTTAAACCTATATTTATAAGTACTTAATCTTTTATTTGATTATAAATAACAATTACCAAATTTAGTAGAATATATACAATTAATGTAATACGATAGTAATACGGTACAATTAATGTAATACGGTAGTAGATAATATTTCGTTGGTGTTAAAACTGTTTCGTATAAAAACGAAGTTGCTAACTATAACAGTTGAGACGAGTCGTGGCGTCAGTATATGTAAGCTCGTTTTTTTTAATAATAAATTATATTTATATCCTTGAGTGGGGGTCGAACCCACAACCATTATGTTACACTCGCACGCTGCGCCACTACGGCCTCATGAATAACCACGAGATATGCACATTACTGTACGTCGATAAGATGATATCACATGTGCCACTCGTTGTACAGTTGGTAACGACATTTGAAACATTTATCAGCTGACCAACTGTCAAAGGAGGGTTAAGGGATTTTACGTGTGATCAATTACGTTTGCTGTTTTTTGTCATTTCTGTGATGTCATCAGAATTTGTTTTATCATGGATGGATTTAAGCTTAATGTGTATTAAGTGGCGGAATTCAACGCCACGCTGTCTCGTCACTAGAGGGAGGAAATGATAATATTAGATGTTTTATTTCCTCGAGTGGGAATGGAACCCACAATATCGTCTTTATAATTACACTATTAAGGGAGAGGGAAAAAATAAATGACGTTACAGACTACAGCAGGTACCGTGGACGAGTCGTGACCGCTCTATAGCTGACTGCGCAGATTTGATTTTAAATTTATTTTCAGTTTAAATTAATATCTTCTGGCGTGAACAAGTCGCAAAAATATATTAAGCCCAACTTCAGCCTAACTTTCTCTACACTCAGCTAAAAGTCAGTCTCAGCGAATAGATAAAATGACTAAATAATCGTTTTTTTTTTTAATATTTTATATAATAATAATACATTTTCTATTTACAATTATCAGTATTTAATGTCTTGCAGCATACTTTACTCTGGATTCTCAAGCACGCCCATGTCTGAGTGGAGGACCCTTGATAGGCGAATATATTTTTGAACAGATGCATTTTCATTGGTCTGTGGACGATTTTACTGGTTGTGAACACGTGCTAGATGGTCACGGGTAAGTCAATATAATATAATCACAAAAAAAAACGGTAAATTGCGACTCAATCTCCCCTGTGAGTGTTCCGTATCAATTTCATTAGTGTAAGTCTTCGGTAAAGTATTCTGTACTTTCTTACGATATATTATTTGAATTTTATACAAATCGCAGCAAAAACCATCGTTTGTGCACGCTTGTTTTTTTTTTAATTGCGTTGACTTCGAAGGATTTTTTCTGTACTCCAAGAGACCGTAAATACTGAAAGATAATATTTTTGAATAAATAATTTAAAAAATAACCTTTTCAAGTAATTATTATCTATTTTTTATCAAAGATCAAAGCAGTTCTTGAACGAAAAGTCCATTTATCAATTTAATCAAAATACAATATTATACGTATTACTATCACAGTTATATTGTAAAAAATATCAGTATACAAACTACCGTGTATATATTTATGATTTATATAACGATTAGATTAGTTAACCAATTTCCAGCTTTTGATTCATTTGTGGTAATATCATCCATAGGCTTTTTGGTAATATAATCGAGGTTGTCATGGCTAAGTAGTGTATATGAGGGAAAACGCGATAGTTGTGGGTCTAATCTCCGTTTAAAGGAATTCCGCCGCCCAACACTTAATACTAATTGCGGAACTGAGTGACTAATATTATATAATATTATAATTTAATATATTTATATAATAATAGATTTCATTTTTTTAGTCTACTCCGCGGAAAATATCGTGACACTGCTTGTAAAACGTACAAAATAATGCTTCCTTACGCTCTATCTTCCCTTTAACCTATTCGTAGATTTACATTTTATTTAGTATTATTTTTAATATTGGAAAATCTATATAAAATATTATCTATAACAATAATGATACATTTTGAAATTATCTCTAGTCTATATATTAGTTTAAAAGATAAATAATAGATAAACGTGGGCAAGAAAATAATGAATCATATTTTTGATTTTTTTTCATTTTGCTTGATGCTACCTGCATTAAGTATATTGATAACAGCTTTACAAAATATCTAAAAGCTAAATCTAAAAAATATCGCTTTACTTGTATATTTAGTTCATTCTGTCGCCGCACTTTGTTTGTTGTTTGTTTGTCTAAAGTTATACGATGACGTCACATTAAATAAATTTATATATTATTGGAAATATCAGAAAATAAAAGAGTTTTGTAACAAATAAAATTCAATTCCAGATATGCTGCAGAGTGTCATCTAGTACACTATAATAGCAAATATCAATCACTAGAAGCGGCAGTGGCGCACGCGGACGGGCTCGCTGTCGTTGGCTATTTACTAGAGGCTGTGGACGCGCCAAATCCAAGCTTCGACAAGTTTGTAGAGGGATTAGAGCAAATAAGGAAACCGGAGCACAGTGTGGTAGTTTCTGCAGGTGAGGTACCTAAAAATCCTTTTAAATCGCTTAGATATCGAAAAGTCAGAAAAGTAACTTATATTTTCATATCTTTTGTGTACATTCAGTTATGATTAATACATTTTCAGTTACGAATAATTACAATATTAATTGAAATATTAAGTCAAACAAACAAATTTTATCTGTTTCAATAGGCAAAAGATAAGGGGCAAACTAAATTATTTCTGACTACAATATGTTGTTATAGAATTCGAGATACCTTTGTTGTGATCAAATATAATATTTCAATTTAAGTCCATTATTCTAAACATTCTCAAAGTCTCAAATTTCTCAAAATCTTTATCATATAACATCTTATGTTATCACATGAGGTTACTAAAATACAATAGCAAATTTTGCTTCAACGCTCTTTAATGAACATGAGTTTTTAATTTATAATATTTGTTAACTATATTAATTAGCGGTTATGCTTTATCTCTATCATTACATATAACTATAAATTTTGTGTATTTTTTTACAATTTTAAAGCCTAGTTTGCACCGCGAGCGAAGCGGGTTCGTTGAGGACGGCGTTAAAATCTCAAAAATTAACTACATAAATTAAACGATCGAGCGAGCAAAAATATCATTTATAGGCGGAGGCAGAGCGAAGTAATTACAAAATATAAAACTCTTTCTTGTTGAAAACGTAAACTTATTTAACTAAAAAGAGACCTTTCCGTCTTAACATTAGGTTCCTAGGTTCCCCTAGACAAACCCGCTATGTGCGGGATACAGCGGGAAGCTAAGATAAAAAACTCGGACAAGCGCAAGTCAGTCTTATCAAGAGTTCTTGAGATAAAGACAGACAGACAGACAGACGGACAACAAAGTGATCCTAGAAGGGTTTCTTTTTACATTAAGAGGTACGAAACTCTAAAAATGAATAAATATATAACACTCTTGTTAAATATGGACTTATTGGTATTTCCAGAATCATTAGCTTGGATGAACGCTGAGGACGTAACCTCAGGGAGCTATGTTACGTACAAAGGATCTCTCACCACGCCCCCGTACACCGAATGCGTTACTTGGATCATATATGAGAAACCAGTGCAAATTGGATCTGAACAGGTAATGTAATATAATAGTATTAAATGTTATATTGTCTATGTAATTGTATTCTAATGTGGCTCCGTTTTAAGAGCGATCTTAGAGTTGAGAACATAAAACGCTCTTGATACGGGCTTAATAGTTTAAACTTATATTTTTTTAGAAAAAAAAACACAATCTTATTAATCATTCGTTAATAATAATTGTTTTAATAAAAAATACATTTTGTAGTGGCAAACTACTTAATTTTTTAAATTCTTTTTGGAATGTTACATAGAATACTTATTAAGTAAAGTTAAGTAAAGTCCATTTATATATCAAATATTAGTTAACTAAAAGGATTGCTTTTGATGTAAATAATAAAAATGCTAGATAGAAAGGAGATTTGAAAAGTCGTAAGTCATACTATATTTATTTGATACACGTCGCCATGTATATAGGCTCTATGTTTTCAATTTCCTTTACACATCTGTCTTTAGTTTCAAATGGGTATTTGTCAAACTGAAAAGGCCCTAACTTAATGGACATCGTCCCAAACGTATTGTAAGCTTGTAATCTCGAAATGGTTTAATTCACTGAAACTTAAGTTATATGCTTTTGTTGTTTATATTATGAACATTGTGATTGCTTCGTGAACAAAGTGAGGAAATGAGAATATTTCATTTCCTTGAGTAGGAATCGAACCCGCAATATGTCGCATTTACAATTACATAAAGTGTGAAGCTGAATAAATATACAGCGTTAAACGTATAATCTATTATTTCACAGTTGGGACTATTAAGACAATTAGAGGGTGCAGACAGTGTGCCTATAGAAAGAAACGTGAGGCCCACTCAACGCCATCCACCAGGACACTCTGTTATATACGTGAAACAGGTCAAGGCGAAACTTTGACAAATTTACAATAAATATGATGTAATTGGTCATTTTCTTGTTTGATTTTCCTTTCCGGATTAGAATTATAAAAATAATTTTTATTTGGTGTTACTATAATTTACTTTGTTTCCCAGGTGCAGGTGCTTATAGGCATGGGCGTAGTGATCAGCGTTGTCAGGTTTTGTCAAGGGGAACTAAAGTAATTAAAAAATATATTTTCAAAATGCGTGAAATAATTCATGAAAAGCGGGATCATGTCTGCACATTTAAATTTTGGACTAAAAATCGGGACACACTGCCATAATCGTGGACGTCTGGCAACGCTGGTAGGGATTCAATCCCTCGTCACTCTCTCCATAGTCCGCAGCCACGCCTGACACACAAAATAAAACATCAAAAAATGACCTTTACACAAAAATGTCAATTCAAAGTAAAATTTAGACACACTCTAGAAAATATCTCAAGAAATCTATACTTACTTGTTGGCGCTCAGATTAAGTTGTAGGTTTCTGTTTGTTTTTATATATGCACCTCAATTAATGCCATTTTCTACGTCTCTCACTCTACAGTCGTGAGAACATCATTGTTCTATAACGTTACTAACTAACACTTTCATGTTAATTTTTGCAAAGTACATGATTAAGATGTTTTTTTTTTTTGGAATTTTTCAAATTCCACTGAAATAATAATTAGAAATAATTAATATTTTTGTTTCTTCGCTCAAATGAGACAAAAAAAGGACGTAAAGTGGAAAACAGAGTGTCTTAACACTAGATTCCCAGGTTCCTTTCGCCTCACTGCTAAGTGTGAGACGCAACTCTAAATTAATTTAATAGGATAGGAAAGTAGATATAAATAAAACAAATATATATCTAACAAAAATATCAAGTATAAAACCGTGTTATTATTTAGGTTACTAGACTCAGAAATAGGTAGCGTAGTAAATAAGACTTAGATTGTAACCCAATCGAATTAGGTAAAGATTTCCTGAAGGGAGATTACGCCGAACAGTTAAAAATATACAGTCGTTTTATATAACTTAGACAATTATAGAACTTTTGAACTGCTACAGTAGAAATCGTCATATTTAATTCTGTCCCATTTCAATACTTTTGAGCGAATGTTTAACTTTTTAATACCTGGTATTTAATTTACAACCTTTACAAACTTTTACAATACGAAATTGCTTTTAGAGGTTTTCAAACTTTATGTGAAACCTAAAAGTTTTATTTGTTCGTAATCTAGTTAACAGTAGTCGTGATATAGAAATACAATGTTGCACTTTAATTGTTTTTTTTTAATATGTTCATATCGACAAAATATGTAACAAATTTATATGGACGAAGTAAAAACTTTATAATATCTTTATTCGTTTTTATTAATAAGAAAACATAAATTGAAAGACTTTTTTTCCAGAGATAATAAAATTAAATTTATTTTTGGATTCGCGTTCGTGGTTAAAAAATGTTGTATATGTAACTTTTAGACAGATTTTTAGACATATATTATTTCTCCATACATTCTGAGTGTCCACGTAAAATCTGACTGCAAAGTTTCGATGGCTATCAAAGCGATTAACATGAACCCTATAGTATTTCTCAATTAATTGACCACACAGTACCTCTTTTTTAATTTGAACCAGTTGTTTCCGAGATTGTCGCCTTCAACCAAACAAATTCTTTAGCTCTATACTATTAGTATACATTAAACAATTTTATCCTAAAAAAAAATATTTAATATTTATTCACTTTTGTTCAGCAATCATATAATATGCATAAGCCATATTCGGTTTATACATATTATATGATTTGTTTCTATAGAAACAAATAACTAATTATATTTATTATACAATATAATTTCGCATGCAATTATGTGAACATAATTTAAGTCTTAAATAATAGCTGAAACAATTTTCAAAATATAAACGACAATAATAAATTAAAAATTTATTGAACACATCATGTCATATAATAAAGTTAAAAAGCTTAATGCATTTTTAGATCTTTCTAGATAACATACGACACGTAAACAGTATTACATATTCGTAGAAAATTTAACTTTGGTAGCGTCACAGTTGGTAATTAGTTACAGCTCGACTGCAGCGACGTGACAAGGCGCGACATGATTAATATCTTGTACATTATAAGTTTCCTGTCGATATTAGTTGGAGTTACCCAGTCATTTCACTTGCAAAAATCTATTCAAGGAAGATATCTCAACAAATCTACAACAGCAGTAACCAGTTGTATAAAATATATAATTCAACAAAATTTCATTGAGCCTGGATTCCTAGTGTTGGCTTGCTCACAAGAATCTAGCACTAGAATTGATCACATAAAAAGCGATTTGTTATTTTTTTTACATAGAACAGAAAAATATGTTGTGCAAGTGACCGATCCAGATGATATACCAATTTGTCATGATAATATTAATGTCGATGTCGAAATTTGGCCCTTTGATCCTTTTAATTTCACTCCGACCGCAGACTATTTTTTAATTATCTTAGATGATTATGAAGATTTCACGTATATAGCGAGAAAAATAATACGAAGCAGATTTTGGAATCCCCGAGCACAGTTTATAATAGTACTATTACAGTTAACTAATACTGACGCTGAAAATAGAAGAACAGCAGAAAGAATTTTGAGTTGCTTATTCAAATACAACGTTATAAACGTTATTGTTTGCATTCCTAGAACAAAAAATGTTTTAAATACATTTATTTACAGTTGGAAACCGTACGATCCGCCAAAATTTTGCGGTCTATTCAACGAAACCGCAGAAAACAGAACAATCGTTGTAAACTACTGTGAAAGTGGTAAAGTGAAATATGTAAATGATTTGTGGATAAATAAATTACCACTAGATATGCAAGGATGCAGTTTACGTATACTTGCATTACAAAGACAACCTTTTGTTAGCATAAATAAGTTCGATCCAAACATAGAAAAGTGGCTTGTCAATTTATTATTTAAAAAATTCAACTTCAGCGTGGAGTATGAGATAATTAATGCATTTAGAGGTGAACGAAATGAAAAAGGACTGTGGAATGGTGCTCTTAAGGAATTATCATCACGAAAAGGGCACATTCTGTTGGGAGGTATATTTCCTGATTACGATGTACACGAAGACTTTGAATGCAGCTCTTCATACTTATCCGACTCATATACTTGGATTGTACCACGAGCATATCCGTCACCACCATGGGTCGCCTTACATATAATATTTCAAAATCTTGTGTGGTTTTCTGTTATAGTGGGATTCATTACCTGTGTTTTAACTTGGATATTCGTGGGTCACTTGAGCAAAGATTCCAATTATAATCAAAGCTTTGGACACTGCTTCCTCAATACATGGCTATGTCTCTTAGGTCTCGTTGCTTACGTTCGTCCAAATAAACAGAGCTTACGTGTCTTCTTCGTATTCCTTAACTTGTATTGCATTATCTTTCTCACGGCGTATCAAACAAAATTAATAGATATGTTACAGAATCCTTCGTTTCAAGATCAAATTGATACAGTCGAAAAATTAATGCAAACAGATTTAAAAATAGGCGGTTCTGAAGAATTACACGATTTATTTTATAATTCCACAGATCCATTCGACAAATTGATCGACAAAGATTGGATTACCATATCCAATATGACTAAGGCGCTGCATGATGTTGTTGTTCATAGAAATTTGTCTGTATTATGTAGTCGTTTCGAACTCATTCACCTTTCTTCAGTTATGCCTGAACTTAGTGACGGTAATGGTCTAAATACCTACTATGCGTTTCCATTGAATGCTTTTTCGGTTCCTTTAGAAATTATTGCCTTGAGAGGATTCCCTTTTATAAGAGAAATATCACGTGATCTAAATAAATACAAGCAGATGGGAATAAATACAAAAGTAAGGAGTTATTTCAATGTACTGAGTCTGAGAAAACGATCCAGATTACTCAATTCTTCAAAAGTTGAAGGAAAATTTTATGCTTTATCGGTTCAGCATTTACAAGGGGGATTTTTTGCTTTGGCCGTTGGTGCTTTTGGCGGTGTAATAGTTTTAATATTTGAATTACTATCAAAGAACACATATACTACCCGTAAACGATAATCAACAACTAAATGAATAATTATTTTAATAATTCTTTTATAATAATTCTTGTTAATCTTCATTTTACAATAAAATTGTTAATTAAAAATGGTTTCTTTTCTTGAATTCAAATCATCTATAAAATAGTCAGTTATATTTAAACTTCTTTTACTTTTAATTATATTCTAAAACATATAATGTAATATGGACTACGCTGGAAAATATAATATATAACTTTAATATATACACGATAGAATGATGTAAGTCGCCGCCTGTTTGGACAGTTTGATATTACTTTGAATACAGATAAAATATATTATTCAAATATAATTTCCGGTACTTTAAGTGTATTTCCTGTAGAATCCAAACCAAGCTTTGCCTCCACCTTCTTAATTTGCACAGCTAAAGAGTGGAGCTTCCTGCCTGCTAAGTTGTTCCCTGTCAAGTATAAAACCGGCACGGTACACCAAAGAAAATCTGAAAATTTCACATAACTGTGATTTTTTTGCGAATTATATACGAAAACGAAAGTAAATTAAGGAAGGGAAAATAAGGGAAAAATGCAGTATTAAGTCAACATTTATTACAAAATACATAAAGTATTTACAAGCTAAATCCGGGTCTAAATTATAGTTAAATGTAAATACAAGACTAGAACCTACTTACTTAATTTTTTTAAGTGTCATACACTAAGTAATCTCAGTAATATACAATCAATTTTTTTTATGTTACAAAATAAAACTTTAAAACACTATATGACTTTAATTACAATTTTTTTAAACTTTTCATATTTAACAATCTTTTTTTTGCGTGTACAATAATACACATGAGAATATCGTTTATAATAATCGATTTATTTATGTTATATCTTATTATTAATTATAAAATAACATATACTGTATAGTGATTAACATAACACAGCCTAACCCACAAAATCTATAAATATTTTTTTAAAATATTATACAATACTTTTATTTATAAGATGATCTGTCAACACATTTCACTAGATAAATTACATAGATTCAAATTTTCCTGTTTCAATTTCTACATACGAATATTTCAAATATCATAAAATGAAAAACTTTCAATGTATGAATATATAATCAAATAAAAAAGTGATAATTTTACTAAAAAATATATTCAACTATTTCTAATAACAAAAAATCATGAATATTATTACTTCTTATGAAAATGTTAAGTAAATTTCATTTTAAATTATAATTTCTCTCCATCCAGATGCTGTACATTGTAATAGGAGTGGTCAGGAAAACGCTCCAGTTCTATATAGTCCATTTCGGTACCTAATAATCTTTCTAAAAGAGATACTACATCTTTAAAATCGGGTCTTGAACTTGGCTCCGCTTCCCAACAGTAGTACATAATATTGTAAAGCTCACGGCGACAGTGTTCTGGTTTTTCTAAGCGATATCCATCTCGAACCTGCAGAAAGTATAATTATTATTGATTTTATTTACGTTTATATTTCCATTTCAAGCGCGGCGTTGAGTTCTGCCACTCAACACGCAATGCCTCCAGCTGTGCTGTGTGCGGGATACAGCGTCACGCTGATTTAATTTTAATTTATTGTTAATTTTAGAAATTAAAAGCTGAAGATTTTAAATTTTTTATAAGTAATAAAATAATAATTAGTTGAAATCAACTTAATCAATTTTAATTTTTTTCTTTTAAAATATATATTTTTTTATTAAAATTTTTACTTTAAATATTATCCCTTATAAATAAAAGCTGATTTTATACATTCGAAATAAAATTTTTATAAATATTCTTATTTATATTATCGTTTTTACCTTTCTCATAACATCTCCAGCGGAAAGGCCTGGATACGGCGTGGAGCCCAACGTCACGATTTCCCATAAAAGTATTCCAAAACTCCATATATCAGACTTAACACTAAATATGTTGTCATACAACGATTCTGGTGCCATCCACCTGTAAAAATATTAGACATTCTTTAATATATTATAAAAATTTTAATAACAAAATTCTAAGTGCTTTTTAATATTCTATATGAAAATATTATAACACAACAACAAAAGATATAAGAAACATTAACTTCAAGAAAACAATTTTGAATAATAATTTTTTTTTGAGGCCAACAAGGGTGCGACTGTAACGTTACGGTTGTGGGTTCGATCCCCACTCGAGGAAGTGAACTATTTATTTACGCTTATATTTATTTCCATTTTGTCGCTCTGGTGTCGAGGCAAAGGGTTATTAAGTAGCTTCAAATGACATACAGTTAGTTTCATGCATTTTCTACGTATAGTAGAAAAGGCAAAGCAAGCTCTGTTTTCAGACATACATCGTATGTTCTCCGCTCATTTTGATGACATGTTGCGGTGTGTAATTTAACGCCGCACTGTATTTTACCAGACAGGTCAATTAAAAACAATTCGAAAATTTTAAAAACCTTATAGGTAGACTTCCATCACTCTTTCTCTCATAGACGTGGGTACCGGCCACGTCTCTCGCGAAACCAAAGTCTGCAACTTTACACGTTCTTTCTTCAGTGATGAGGACATTACGTGCAGCGAGATCTCTATGTATTATCTGTGAAATGATGTAGATATTGAGCAATAGTATGAATCTTTTATTTATCTATATCTTTTTAGTTTTATTATAAAATAACACAAAAATGTATTGAGGCTAACTATGAATGTTATTCGCTTTCAATCTTATATTTTTAATAATTTTTTTTCAAATAAATATTATTATCACATTACTATAGTCATGTTATCTAATTTTTGAACACGCTTTCCAATATGAACATAATGTATATCCTCATAATGGAAAATAAATTAGTATGATAAAAAATGTGATTTACAAAGACTCATTTATGAAACCAGAGCCATCCAGAAAAGCTAGCAAAGCTTTTCCTTTTCGCAACCGAGCGAAATCCGCTTTGAATCCAATTAATTTTATCGAACAACCCTGCGTTCCGCGAAACAGGATCACTGCATAGTTACGTTAACATTTCTAAAGGTTAATTGATTAAGAAATCAAATACAATCTTTATATTAAAATGTTGCTAAATTTATTATTATTGGATGCAAAATGTTTGTTTAATTTAAGTTTTACAATGTATCCCGTACACAACAAGATAGGCAGAGAGAACCTGGGACCCTAGTGTTAAAATATTCCGTTCCCCACTTTTCCCCTAATTCTGGAGGCATTGTGTGAGTGGCAGCCTGAATATGAAGATAAATATTTATGTCAATATTTAACTGTTATTTGATATGTGTCTGTGAACACACAGTTAATATTTACCAATTCCATCACAATAACGTCAGATATTCTATTGAAGTGTAAAACGTTATAAAGGGTTATATTTACCCCTTTTGAGCTGAGAAAATCCATGCCTCTCGCAACTTGGAAAGCGAAGTGAGTGAGATCCCTCGAAGTAAGAAATTGACTGCCACCATGCGTATTCCCATAATGACGTTCCTCCCGAGAGTTCCTTAAGAACTCTTGCAGCTTTCCGAGGCTTACGAACTCCATGATAACGAACGTAGGTTCCTGTTGTAAGTTAAAGAAATTATTTGGTGATTTTTTTTTTCATTCACGCATAGAAATAGGCAACGAGTGATTTTTACACTAATACTAGAAAAATTTACATAGTATTTTACAATAGGACATTTGTATGACAACATTTTTCTACGAATTTTATATTTTATTATATGAATATATATTGCATATTTTATATTATATTTTAATTGTTGAATAAAATACGAGCCGCGTGTTAGTTTTATATTTAACTTTTGATATTGAAGGAAGTGTAGCGTCTAGGAAGTGTCTCTATGTAACTTTTAATAGAAAATCTTAAAAAGAACGATGGAATAAAGGTTGACATTGGTTTCTTATAATAACCCATGAATAACATTAAATCTTTGTAAATATGTTTTATAATATTAATTTTTCCTCTATACATAGTCGCTATATGATGTAGACTGTAGTAAATCATAAGGTAAAAAAAAACCTCTTTTTTTGTTGACCCTACACTTCCTGTAAGAAAGGCTGCCTATTTTCCTTATAATTATTAGCAAGAAATTAATAAGATGTACCTTTTCTGTGCAACATCCTATAAGCCTAACTACATTTGGATGTGGTCCTAAGTTCTTCATCACGTCTAGTTCCTGCAGCAAATCGGATTTCTCTTTCTCTGATGCATTTTCTTTGAGGGTCTTAACAGCAACAGTTTGCTTACCTTTCTTCCCTGAAAATAAAAAAAAATGGTGGTTTTCATTTAGAAATGGTAAATAACTATTAAAAGTAAGTATATATATTATATATATATAAATATATAAATATTAATTTGTAAATAAGAAAAACATTGAAGACAATGAATAAGAAAAGAGAAACGGTTAAAAATGTACTCATTTATTTAACTGTTCCAGAAAGTCATTAGTGAAAAATCACATCTGGCGTAAAGGGCTCATCTCCATTTGGGTAAATTGTTTATTTATTATGTACAGACAATTAATTTTTGATGTCAAATGAATATATAATTATTTTAACTTTCATTCAGTTTTTTTTACTTTTTGTGTTGAACTTCACAGAATTAAGCTAGGATGTCGATTTTTAGAGATTATATTATTTATTTATTCTAGAAACGACTAAACTGATGGCTATTATATTTCGGTAAGCTTACCTCAGTAATTTAGTATTTATTCAATGGACTTATATTGATATATAAAGTATTTTGTTTGATTAAATTTCTGTAATACATATGTTTTAAGGCTTAAACTTAAATTTTCGATGTATAGATATAGTACACAAACTTATAATGTTATAAAAACCCGTAAGCACCTTAGTGTAATAAATTAAATAAACAATCGTTTAGTTCAAACGGGTGTAACTGCGAGCGTGTCGCTGGTATATTATGAAGTCACTTACCATCAATGTCAATGGCCTGAGCTCGCCACACTTGACCGAAGGCTCCTTCACCAACAATATTAAATATTCTAATTCGATGTCTTGGGAACTCCCATTCATCCCGGACTTCCTCTTTGCTAATCGTTGTTTCTTCAGAGAGCTGTAAAGTATAAAGTTTATTAGGTATTTTTTTTAAAAACCACTATTGTATTATTTTGTAATATTTCAACTTAAGCTTTAAGATTTCTTAAAATCAGATTTCTTTACAGCTTATGGTACCTTAATAAGAGATATACAAAGCTTAAAAAGAATGTGATCCTTACTTATAACAAAAAAAAATATATATTATTATATTTCTCTTTCTTAATTTACGGGTTCAAAAGAACCCGGTCTTTTGGAAGGCTTGCGTGGGAGAAGGCCATCTCTGGGTAAACACAGGTAATTGCCCAGAGATGGTGCCAGCCAGTAAAGGCAAGCTAGAGGCGGGGGATAGATTATAATCCGGAGGACTCAGGTCCGTGGGGTCGCCACTCCCCAAAAGCTCGCCACAAGCTGCCCTGCGGGCTTATTCTTATTATTATTATTATTGAAAACAAAAACATAGTTGAAATGATAATAATAACATAATGTTCCAAAGATTACTGTGCAATATAGTTAGTACCCTTCTAAAATGCGAATAGTAAAGGAAGCGGTATCTTAACACTAGATGATCACAGCCTATAAATTTAAATAGAAATGTGTAGTGATGCTAGAAAGAGAGCTATGTGAAATATTAACTCATTAGTTAGTACCCTTCTACACCACGAACGCTCACACCAAATAAATAAATATAAAAAAAAATCAGATTCACGCTGTATCTCGCATATAGCAGGATAAGCAGAGGGAACTTAGTGTTAAGATACTCCATTCCACACTTTCTGCCAAATTCTGAATGCATTGCGTATTGAGTGGCAGAACTCAACGCCGCGCTTGAACAAATATTCTACAAATAAAATACATTAAGTAGAACGCTACACTGCAATCATATAAATTATTATACTTTGAACAGAACGTAACGAGCATTTTATTGTTGCTCACGTTTCGTAGTCACGATTATGAAACATTGTAGCAAAAAATCTTTAAATCAATTTGTTATTTGAACGGATGATTTTAAGATAAAAGATAGATACGTTCTCCTTATTAATATCTATTTTCTATACTTAATTAAGTAGACATTTGACTGTCGGCTAAATCTAATTATTAATGTGACTTGAATTCCCCACGAGTGATCATTAGGTCTTCTGAAATTCAACCCATCACGAAAGACCGCTCATCTACAACCCTAACTAATTATGTAATATGTTCTACTTAATACTTCCCTAAGATTTATAAGAGGTTCGAGTCCCAATAATATATATTATTTATTTTAAAATATAATATAGTATGAATAAATATAAAGAGGATTTATTCCATGTGTGATGATAACCTTTCGGTGATTTTTAATATACGAGTACAATTGATATTTAAAAACGAGTGAAAATTTTTTTATGAGAGAGAGAGAGAATATGAAGGTGAATGTCAAAGTCATTTATGGAACATTAAAGGAATTATAAATGAGGAAAAGAGAAGGCCAAAACCGACCTGTAAATGGTTGTTATCCCAGGACTCATAACGATTTGAATAGGCTCGTGGGCGATCCCACATATTGAAGGCATGTGGGTCTTGTAGCACGATACCACTCGAGTCTTTGCTCTGTGGACAATTGGAACAAGGATTTGCTATGAAATGAGAATTCTAGTACTTTCGAAATTAAACGCGGTACTTCTTATTTCAATATTAACTTCATATTCAATTTAATAAGTATGATAATATTAACACCTTACATAAATATAACTTCTAATAGTAACTAAAGTTCTAGAAGCAACGTTATTCTTAATTAATAATAAGCATATACAAACAAAAGTTATAAGAAGACTTACCATATCATCTTTTTCTTTTTTAGATTTTTTGGCTTCGTTTTTCTTCCAAAAAAATATGACAGCTCCCGCTACTACAGTTACAACTGCGCCGATAACAACAAAAGGTATAACTGTCAGCGGGACACTGTTCGCAACAGGATTTTCATTGACTGCTTCTTTCGAAGTGTTACGTTTTGATTCTTCTGGATCGACCATTTTATTTTCATGAGGTTCATTCTTATTTTCTTTTTTGACAGGCTTAGCAGTGGTAGTGGTAGTCGTTGTAGTAGTTGTATCAGGTACAGTTATTTCTTCAATAAAAGATTCTGGTGCTTTGGTAGTTCTTTGTGGAGTTCTAGTTGTATACTTTGGTGGTAGGGGAACGCTTGGGTAGCTCGGTATGGGAAACGGAGGTGGTCTCGGCACATTTGGCCGCGCACCGGTCTTATCTGTGACAGTCGCAATAACTTCTGTTCTTTGTGGAATGGAAGTTCCGTCGGAAGCTGTTACCCATAGCGAGTAAGATTTATTTTCCTGAAATGTAAATTTTTTAATTAAGTTTAAATATTTTGTCAAGTATAAAAATCTTTATTTCACTCATTCAAGTAAAAAAGGATCATACATGATGATATATATGATGATGATTATGATACTTATAAAACGACATAAAGAAAGGGTAATTGAGAAGTTTTTTGTATATAGTTTATAATTACAAATAATTAACTTGTATAGAGAAAAGCCTCTCCAACTTTATAAAATAATATAAAATTAAAATACCTTATCTTTCAAAGTGTCATTGACTGAAACAGTGCCAGACATAGCATCGATAGTGAACGGAGTAGGAGGTCCACTCGTTTCCAGCCCATACGTAACTGGTTGGGAGCCACTCCTGTCAGTGTAGACCCTGGTGACTATAGCACCAATTGGGTCGGTGGACATCACGAACCAGTTGCGGTCGACGTGAATTATTGTTGGTATGCTGAAACCGGGCGGCATTTGTGATGAAGCTGTAAAATAAACAAAATAACCTTGTAGTCAATTCAGTGGCGATAATAGAATAAAATGTAGGTAGTTTTATTTATACTATGATAATGTTAAATTTATTTTTCCAGGTAGTTTAAAATTACATAATATTTTTATAGTAATGTTGGCAACTTGCAAGAGCAACTGAATTCTCTTAGGTAACATTCATCTATTTAATTACATAAGTCTAGAGTTAGGTCAAGTTTCTTTGTAGAAATATAAATGTAGTATAAAGAAAGAATAAAAATAAAAAATGAGCTTTTATATTTTTGAATCATTACAAAGTATATGCCACTATCATATAGAGTAGAAATAATATTGGGATAAATAATTTTCGTTATTTTATGTTATCTTTACCTAAAAGATGGAGGAGATCAATAGCTAATATGAGCTGTTACCTACGCGCGTATAATATATTGATAAACTTAGCAAGCAAAACAAGCATGGCAAGTGCAGGCAGAGAGAGTTCCTATAACTTTGATATGTTTACCTAATTGCAGTTATAGTTACTTGAATGCATCTTGAAAACTTTTATTATATATTATTAACATGTATTAAAACTTCATTAATATAATTTTGCGTCAATAATTATAGTAATATATATAAAGAAATAGAAGAAACGCTATTCAACACACTAATAAATAGATAGAAACATCGAATTGGTTTTCTGTTTAAGAATTATTAATCGTTTTTTTTTTGATAATTATATCGCATGTTAATTTAACGCCTAATTAATTAAATTGAAGTGTATATTTATGTATATCTAATAATAATTTTAATATTTAAATATTCATAATAACTAGGAAAAAATCACTATAATATAGTATAATAAAATACAATTTCAAAAGCCAATTTGAAATTTTATAAACTATAAACACTCGTGAAATTATTGCTCGTGAAATGTTTTTAATTGAAAAAAAAACTATAGAGTTTTTTGGCCTCATTTTTTTCTTTCAGAGGCCAGTCGTAGTGTAGGTACAAGCCAGCGAATGGAAACGTGACAGGTTGTGGACAGACTCATCCTGGTAACGAGGCAAAGTGTGTCCCAGGTTCTCTCGGGAACTGGCGGGTTACATCGTGAAGCAACTAAAGAAATAACAAATTACTATGTCAAAGTAGTAAACTAGCGGGATGCAACGAATGCTGTCATCAAGTGATTTTCTCCTTGACCTACACGCTTGCATGACTGAAGATGTAGCATGACTAAATCAAATATGTCTTTGTACAAGCACATTTTATAGTTCTCTCATCAATCAATTTTTGACATTTCAACGTTAGCAAATGTCAGGCGGATGTTCCTTTGGTTGTGGTTATAAAGAAAGAACGGGTCGCTTGTATTGGACTTACTTATGTACGTATGGACAAAATAAAAGTAGTAGTAGATAGTAGAGGTCGTCGTGGCGCAGTGGTCAAGGGTGCCGCCCGTAAACGCGACGGTTGTGGGTTCGATTCCCACTCGAAGAAGTGAAATATTTCTTTACGTTTATATTTCCATTTTTCTTCGCTCTGGTGTCGAGGCAAAGAGCGGTGTTAAGTTCTGCCACTCAACACGCAATGCCTCCAGAATGAGGCAGAAAGTATGGAACGGAGTATCTTAGCACTAGGTTCTCTCTGCCTACCCTGCTATGTACGGGATACGGGATACGTGAAGCTAATTTAAAAAATATATCTTTCATAATTATTGTTCTAATAAATTTTAACTTGTCAAAATATTTTTGCTATTTCGCTGTCAGTTTGCGAGTATTAAATTTTCATTTCATTGAACTGAAAACATCCCGGTGAGGTGTTGTTAACCATTGACAGGTGAACTCGGTCAAGACAGAAAATTTACTTATGTTATCTTATTGTTTATGATAACTGGATATGTCTTCTTAAATTACATTATTAATGAATAAATACACTTAAGATTGTCATTTTATACAACGTATTTTAGAAAACTGACACATTGAAAGGTATTGATATTAGTCTTAGAAGGTAGCCTTTTAGGACACGTATATTGTTACATATATATTTAATATATAAATATGAGTCGCATCATACACGAAAGGAAAAAAATTGAAAAATAAAAAAATACTAATAAAGGAAATTCCTATTACAATAAGCTTAAATAGACATACGCCACGCTATCAACGCCCCCCTATGTTTCGATACTAGCGCGAAGAAATTACAACATATATTTAAACGAATATTTTTTCCTTCTATTTGCTCGAGTGGGGATCAAAACCACTCCTGCCCTTTGAATGATGTGGTTAAATTATTTTCGTTCAGCATTAAACCAAAGACGTATTTATTATCTGACCACCCTGACATGAGCAGGAAATGCGTAAAGATAAAAAAAAACAACTAAGAAGCGAACCTAAATTAACAAATATTTGAATTATTTACAAGAATAAAATAAGTCATTTGAAAAAATACATACACGGCAAGCGTTGGTCAAAGATATGAAAAAAAATGTGTAAAACGATGTCGTTCTATAAAAAGCGAATGCAGAGAACTTGTTATAGAACTCTAAAAAAAAAACCAGTTAAAATCATCTTTCATAAGGATCATAAATTCATTAGAGTCAATAGTGCTGGCTTCGATAGATAATTGCGAATAGTTTATTGAATTGCTTCATCAACAACGAAGATTTATGTTCGTAAAAAATATAGAAAGTATAGTTAACATGTCGTTGTTTAAATGGTTGTCTAAATAAGTATTGTAAGTAATAAGCATTTGTTTATATTATAATAAAATTAATTATAATATAATATTGAAAGTGATGTAAATGAAAATGAGAGAACCTAGTGAATTTACTGCCGAATTCTGGAGGCATTGCGTGTTGAGTGCCGGAACTCAGCGCCGCACTTTGCGGCGACACCAGAACGAAGAGTCGAAGAAATGCTAATATAAATCTAAATAAATATTTAATTTCTTCGAGTGGGGATCGAATCTACATCCAGTGGCGTTCACAGTCATATACTTAAGCAAAAAGAAATAGTTACTACCTAAAATAAGTAATTCCTATATTGTTATAGCCGTAAAAAAACAAATTGACAGACTAACGATCTGATTAGTACCTCCAATATAATATTATAAATGAAATAAATGCTGAGTAAGTAGTTACAATATTAAAAACGAGGAAAACTAAAACACTACACATCAAATTATCAGAATTAAGACTTAAAATTCTCCGTAGATAAGAAAGTCCTTATACTATGTTAAAAGTTTTAACTGAATAATGGAGTACTTAAATTCCTTTAAGCATCCTCACCGGCAGCTTTGAGGTATAGGTACTGGGTAGTAGATCTCTGTGCTTTTGTACTTGATTGTATATTCTTTAGCTCTACGTTTTATCCTATACTTAGCAAGGTAGGCAGAGAGAACCTGGGAGCCTAGTGTCAAGACACTCCGTTCCCAATAAGACACTTTTCGTTGAGAGTGACGGAACTTAACGCCGTTCTTTTGTCTCGTTATCAGAGCGAGGAAATGAATCGAGCCACTGGCACAATTATGTGCCCCTGCGCCACGACTGGCCTCTAATTCACATATGAGTATATATTACTACTACTAAAAAATATTTTTTTATATATAAGCATGTAGAGTCACCAGCAGGAGTCAGCCTATAATTAAGAAATGCTTATCCCCACATCTAACCATTGAATTCAAAGTAATAATTGAATGTCATTGTTTTACATTCTTCGTTAGAAAGCTGTACATAAATATATTTATTTCTTCACAATGAGTGCGTTGACTTCTGAACAATTTACAATCTATTCTATAAAAATACTTATATAATTAAAGTCAGGTTTTGTAAATACTGTAGGTATATGTATATATATCGTTAATGACTATAAATTACTTTTTAACTTCTTTTGTTATTTGTAGTATGGAATTAGATAACTGTTTCGTAATTTGGTTCCATTTAAATAAACTAATAAGTAAGTCAAATATAAGTAAATAAATTTTAACTTTTTGTTTTTGTTATACAATCCAAGTAGCCATATTTAAGGTATTTACGGGTATTATTAGCATTCAATCGAGCACGTTACAATTCTACCACACTAGCGTCTAGTTTTCCAATCCTAAATTTCTATTCATATAAAGTTATCTAGATAAATAATTTATATATCAGCTTCACGCTGTATCCCGCACACAGCAGAGTAGGCAGTGTTAAGACACTACGTTCCCCACTTTCCGCCGAATTCTAGTGGCATTGTTAGAGGACGCGTTTTGCCTCGACACCAGAGCGATGAAATGAAAATATAAATTTAAATAAATATTTCATTGCCTCGAGTGGTGATCGAACCCACAACCATACGCGTACAGTCTACAGCGCTAAGACTTAAAAATGATTATATAGATATAAAAAGTCGAGGATAACCGACTGGTTTAGCAAGCAGCCAGTGAAAGTGACTTTCACCCAGCCTTGGATTACCTGTGACACGTAACGTTATCATTTGCGTGCGCCAAACGTGCTGTAACTCATTTTGACACTGATGTCGAAACTTAAAAACATATTACGTATCTTTCTTATGCTATTGTGTTTTATGTGATATGTTTAGTTTATTTTTTTTTTCAGCTTCACGCTGTATCCCGCACACAACAGGGTAGGCAGAGGGAACATCGGTGAATATATATATATATTCACCGTTGAGCTCCACCACTCATATGTCATATTTTTAAATGAGTGCAAAATGGTAATAAAATAATTATATATTTCAATATATAATTATTTTAGAATTAAATTATTACTATAATAATTATTGATTTATTATAATATCTTCAAGTGTTTCAAAATGATCACCTATCTCCTAGTTGTTTCTATACTTTTCACAGCTTCTTGTGTCGGGAGTGTTTAATTAACAATTATTAAAAAATGTAAAATCATTGAAGAAAAGGGAAGTAACTATTAAAGTTACATACTAAATTAGGCCATGTTTAAATATTTGAATTAAACAATTATCTCTGAATTGACTTATATATTTTAATAACGATGATTTTACGAGAAAATGTAATAATAATTTTATGATGATCGTTACATTTAACGTTTTGTGAAGGCGTCTTATTTAATACCGGCAATATAATACAGATTTAGTATTGTCTATTACAGTACTTGATGGACATTGTAAAATATTTTATATGGAGAAAGTTGCGAATTTGATAAGCATGGCGCATTTTTACCGTTGTGAGAGTTATTAAACCTCGGCCATTTTATTTTCTCAGCATAGATTTCTTTTTTGTTATATATATTTTTTGTTTCACGCTGTATCCCGCACGTAGAAGGGGAGACAGAGGGAGCCCTCATATTAAGACACTTTCCAACTTTCCGAATTTTGAAGACATTACTTTTTAAGTGGCGGAACTCAACGTCGCAAATTTGTTGTACATTTTCTTACGTAATAAATCTAAATATATTTAACACAGTTTATATAAAAAAATAATCTATTACATAATATTCTCCTATCTATAATAAAACTATTAAGTTGAAACCAAATTTTGTTTGGTCGAGCACCCTAATCTCAGTCAGGAACAAATGATTTCAATTGAATAATCCTTTTTGGATGGATACTCAGACTATCGAGAAAGGCTACTGTAGCTACGGTGAGAGTTACCTAGTTATGTAAATTAATATTTAGTGTATTATTTCCAATCTTAATAATAATATTAATGTAATAAAGTAATCATTTGGTGAGCATTCCTTGAAAATTGTTAAAAAGTAATTAAAATAATAATTTCGCTTAATTTAGGGATAGAAGTAGTATAACAAAAGTTATTAATATCAAAATATATAAAGTAACATAATATTATATTATAATTAATTTCTTTATAATTCGTACAATACTAATTACGAGTCCGCGAGGTATCAGCTAAGCTTTGTCTATATATATGTTTATCTATATACATATATGAGTGCATGTGATTGCCGTCATATGAAGCGCACTTGACAGCGGGCCCGCTCCGTGCCTCTTGTACGGATGGCAGCAACACATATTTAATTCTTAATATTTTGTTTCTGGACTGGATGTATTAAGAGTGGTCACAATGCTGTTATTCATGATATATAAGGGAACGATTCAGTTATAAATGACACATAAGTGAGCGTGGAAATTATGAGGTTGCAATATCTAGTGATTTTATGTATTCTATTAAAATAATGAAGTTAGTTACAAAAAAATGAACATTTTAAAATATATTTTACACATAGTTTTTTTTATACCAAAACACCGTAAAATATCCGATTTTTTTAAATTAAAAAGCAGTACTAGCAATATTGTATCGTAAAAGAGTAATAAGCTCCAATACATCGTAGACGCCATTCATATGAATGAAGTACACCTACAGGCGTATAAAGACGCAAAAGCTGCACAACATACACAAATATATATACACATACACAAACGCGCACACATAACATATATACATATATATATATTTATATACACATACCATAAATATACACAACATACAAAATGCATGTGTGGATGTCCACACAACCTCGTCTACCCTATAATTTGATGAGACGTGCGAAAGAGATAACTTGACCTTGATATGTGGAACCGTGCCACCGCGATATGTGTGCGTTGAATTGTACTAGGACTGCAGAAGTGCATAGAGGAATACTATATGTGCTGATTTTATAAAATAAACCATATTACATAGAAAATAGGGTGATATTTTAATTAAAGGTTCAGGAGCTAAGCAAGACGTAGTCCAAAACGTTAGAACAATTAAATTTAAACTCTATTTTAATAACACTAAAGTCATTTCTGCATCGTTCATTAATCTTACGAATGTGGAATCAATTTTCACCTGTGGCTGTATGACATACAAGAATATTTTCCTACTTTGCTGGTAAGTCATAAAAATGCTTGGATCGTCGTCGGCAGTCCGGTGTCGAGATTTCTTAACATTTTATCTCTTGTCAAGTATTTACTGTTTCACAGTTATTGATGGCTTATCAAGATTTGATTTAAACGCATAGAAATATTTTATGTGGTATTTTTTTTAGGAATTTTCTTTTACAGTTATTAGAAATCTTATTGGGAGCTATGTTACATACAAATGTACACAATTTCTCCTAAAGTATAGAAAGCAGATAACTAAGTGACTAATCACTAAGGTATTTATGAGTGAATATGAAAAATAAGATTTTAACAACAGAGTTTAATCTTTTCAATCAATGAAGACAACATTTTTTATCGTTATTAGATTTATAATATTACCAAGATTGAGAAAGAAAATCTACCACCAAGATGATGGTAATTTCACTTACTTTTAACGTGTCTACGGCACACTGCCGACGGAAACACGAAATAATTATACCATGATTTAATTAATCGAACGGATATCCGCCGTTTCCATATAAATTGACTTTTTTCGAGGCCTTTTAATGTCAGTTGATTTGATAAAGGTAAATAGTACCAAAAAAACCTTATTTACATTTTGCCGATTCCCTCATTATCAAATGTTATATTTACGTAAATATTTGTTTCTTTTTTGTATTTGAAAATATATTAAACAATTTTAAGATTTCTTTGAGGTTTCGTCGTTTGAGGCCGTCGTGGCCCAGTGGCACAAGAGTGTGACTGTGATGCGACGGTTGTGAGTTCAATTCCCACTCGAGGAAGTGAAATATTTATTTACGTTTATATTTCCATTTTCTTCGCTCTGGTGTCGAGGTAAAGCGCGGCGTTGAGTTCTGCCAATCAACACGCAATGCCTCCAGAATTCGGCAGAAAGTAGGGAAAGGAGTATCTTAACAACAAGGTTCCCTCTACCTACCTTGCTGTGTGCGGGATACAGCGTGAAGCTGAAAAAATATATTTAGATTTCTGACAATTAATTGGGTATAGCCAGTTTCAGTGATTGATGACATTGATCTAAAAACACAGAGACCGTCGTAGCACAGGAGATCAATAGTGCGACTATAAACGTGACCGTTCTGGGTTCACGTTCCAGTAGAACAAAAAAAGTGAAGAAATATTTATTATCTTCATTTACTTGCGCTGGGTGGGGTTCTGCTACTCAAAACTCAAAGCCTCAGGAATTTGACGGAAAAGAAGAGTCTTAACGGGTAACGAAGTATTTTAACACTAGGCTCCCGGCTTCCTCAGTCTACCCTGTTTTTTGCGGGATTCAACGTGAAGCTAAAAAAATAAATAAATATGTAACGTTACTTTCTCAAGCATTTTATAACTGTATATGACATGAACTTTACCTATTGGATTTCTTTAATATCCTATATTATCCTCAATTTTATAATATCGTAAAAAAGCTATTAAATTTAGCTTTTATAATTTGATCAATTTTTTATATCTTGTATGATGATGTAATAAATATGAATTTGGCCTGTTTAGTATTGGGAGTTATTTGACTATACATATAGGTAGACTTTCCCATATACAGCAGGGTAAGTATAGAGAACGTAGTGTTAAAACACTGCTCCAAACATATAGGCAGAATTTTCGAAAAAATGTGTGTGTAGTGGCAGAATTGAGTTGCGCCACTACCGTGAGGCCGTACTTTATCTTATTACCGGAGCGAAAAAAATTAAAATGATTAATTCTCCTGAGTGCAAACTTCCACTGAAATAACCCAAAACCGTCACTTTGCCGGGCAAACGCTGAGCCCATATATGAATAGTTTTAAATACAAAATAATCTATATCTTTTATATAGTTATAAAATGATTCATCAAATATTATTATAATATACACTTTTATTTTAAAAGGCTTTTCATATAGGTACTTTATTAAAATAAAATATGTTTTTAGTTTCATATTGTATCCCGCATGTAGCAGGGTAGGGACAGCCCAGTAGTAAAACCATTCCATTCCCCATTTTCAGCCGAATTCGAATCTATACAACGCCGCCTTTTATCCTTCGTAGCAGAGTGAAAAAAAATAAATATAAATAAATAATAATTCATTTCCCCGAGTGAGAATTTTTAAAACGTCCTTAAAATACAAAAAGAATTATTTAATATTAATAATATAGTATTCAATTATACCTGAGTCAACTCATTTTAAAATGTTGATTTGCAAATCTACAGACAGATTCTAATAAGTAATATGACGTTATAACAGAGTTAAATTATATTTTTATGACGATAAGATACTTTACAACATTATAAAAACATGAAGTGTTATTGTTTTTATCGTCGATATATCTGTATGTATGTGTAGACTGGCTCACCTTTGAAACAACCGCCATCGATACTTTATATGGTTTATGTGTAAACTTAATATTTTTCAAGTGCCATTGCCACAGAAAAAGGAAAAATATTTTTTTATTATAAATATTTGAACGCAGCGGGATTTGAACCTGCGCTCCTTGATAACTGTTCAAAATGCGCATGTTTAAATACCGCTACATTTAGTTTTATAAACGTTTTCTACAAACAATATAATATGCTATTGTTTATTAGTCTATGCAAATATATATGCGATTTTCTCTACACAAAATTCATAATATTTGTATGGTTTATATTTATTATTTATATGGTTTAAGGGTATTATGGTATTTTTAAAATGTCACAAATTAGTACTACATTAAGTAAAGTGTATGATTTAACTCGCTCCTCTTGGAAACCATCCAAGAGGCGCAGGTTCTAATACCGCTTATACGTTTAATTTTTTTACGTTCTCTAAAAATATCATATTATTATTAGCGTATGCACGTGACTTTCTCTATGAAAAAGTCATAATTATTTCTAAAGAGAAAAGAAAAATTCAAATTATTTATTTTAATTTTGCTGGTGAAAATCAGGTCAAAAATGTCATATTAATTATGCTTGTGTAATGTGTTGTATATTAATAATATTATAAAGCTGAACTGACAGTGGAGTAGTGAGTTTAACTCACGTCCGCGGTTAAATACTATTTCAGCGCCCCCCACAGGAAACAATATAATTTCATAAGTAAAATAAACTCCCAGATTATTATTAAATGAATAGTCTTAGGCTCGAGCTTTAAACGAATGGTCCCTACAAAATTAAATCAAATGCATATTATATATTTGATTAAATACTTATATTTATATATAGTTTTACGGAACATTCGACGCCCCTTTGGGAATAGCGTCCGGGGCATGATGCCCCCCTCACCGGCAACAGCACCCCCCACTACGCCTCTGTTGAAACAATATTTTTTCGTTAGTCCATTTATCGAGGAGGGCTATAGGCTTATATCAATTTAATTATTTCAATGTAACCTGCACCTGTTGTCAGAATTACTTCAGGCACTTAGAATGTGTTATTATATATGTCGTATTACATATACACAGCTATTTTATTATCTTATAATTTCATTTGAAAAGTTATACTATAAAATTATAAAAAAACGATAGGTTGTGGGTTCGGTTCCCACTCGAGGAAATGAAATATTTCATTAATATTGCCTCCAGAATTGGGCGGAAATTGCAGAACAGAAGAGTCTTAATGAGAACAGAATGGTCTTAGCATTAGGTAATAAATAAAAATTCTGTAATATGGAAATCAACTTCTTCTTAGAATCAATAAAGCAGAACGAACTAATACAAATAAATCTAAGTAATGAGATAAACAGTTCTTGTACATGT
>JBAIZZ010000081.1:0-14466 GCA_037355905.1 Heliconius aoede | reverse complement strand
GACTTTTCTAACGGTATCGTCATCGTCATGGCATCTGACCACAAAGAATTCACAAATCTTCTATATTATAAAAAGGTAAATACTGTTTTGTTGTAAAAGCTAAGTTGAGCAACTATTTGATCGATTTAAATAATTATTTCATCATTAAAAAGAGACATTTGTAAAAAATACGTATCGGTCATAAATATATATATAATTATTTAATTTAACTTCACGCTATATGTCGCATATAGCAGTTTAGGCAAAATATAAATAGTGATAAGACAATCCGCTCCCCATTTTTCGAGAGTGACGGAACTGACTGGCAGAACTGAGTGATGAAACTAAACATCAATTTTTTTTAAATATTTATTAAAATCAAAATAATTTTTTCTCCTAATGAAAACCCGCAACGCCGCCGCAGTACACCACTTTAGCTTTCTTCATTACTATAGTCACCTAAACCTTGATTGGATAGATAGATATGTTACATTATTTATAAACTAATTTTGCCATAAAATCTGAGCAACAAAATGAAAATCATAACAATGTATCATCTAAAGCTTGTTAGTATATTGTACCGAATATAGCCTTTAATAATGGCAGCAGCGGAAGAGGAAAATTGTGTGAAGAAAGGAACACTGCCAACAAACGTTCTCATGTGGAATAATTACAATTTTGTTCAACTGTAACGTCAATTTCCCATTAGGATCCTATAAGATTATCATTTTATTATTTATGTTTTATATACTTAGTTATGACATGGTTTCTATTTTTTTACTTTACACTGTATGACGCATATACCAGGGTAAGCAACGGGAACTTGAGAACGTTGGATTAAGACACTTCTCCTCTCTTCCTCATATGCCTCAATGCCTAATTAGTCTATCTCTATTTTCTCTGCTACTGAAACTAAAATAAAGTTGACTAAATTGAAATCTAATATATTTATATTACATTTCAATTTAGTCTGTATATCTATCTAGATATAATTTAACTAGATATAGACTTACAGACAAATACAGAAATAAAATATTTTTGCAATAAAATATTTTTGTTTTTTATTGCCAGAGAATCGAACTTATATTCATAAAGTTAAGGCACTTATTCACTACGTTATGATAGCGTCCAGCTTGCTGATATTTATAGTATAGTATAGTATGTACACAGATAATCCGCATGTGGCGACGCAGGTGTAAAATTTTAATACATATATACATCATCAATACTTTCCAAATTCCATACATATTTGTTTAGCTTAACTAGTATTACGCTAGATAGATAGCATGGTAGAAATATATTTGAATAAGTCCGATGTTTTTGGGTTCACATCCTGTTTGAGCAAATATTAATAAATTATGATTTAATGAGGATCTGCTGTAAGACAGCGTCCTAATATCAATCCAAGATTTGATTTGATTCCCACTTTATAATAATATTAAAAAAGTGAAAAGACATAGCGCGGCGTTTGAATTACTCCACTCGACATTGGCTTGGCTTACAATATTTAATAATTAAATAATTTTTAATTTTATTGTGTTTTTATATAATTAGGACACAGTATGTATGAATAGTATTAGTTAGAATGTGAAGTCCCGATCATCGCTAACTAATAAAGGTCAGCCACGCACCTGTGGCTACTTTGGTGTTGCACGAGGTCGTAGGCGACGGTGATCATTACCATCAGATGAATCGAACGCTCGCTTGCCTTATCCTTTTCCATAAAAATATGGAAGATTTATTTTAATAAAATATATGTTTTATATGTATTTTCCTAGCGTTTGTTATCCGTATGTATATATGTAACCATTGCTTACTTTCCTAACTAAATAAAAAATACTTATTTGTCTACATTTTGATAACATTACATAATATATGCGTCAATGAAATACTGAACATACGAATAGAGTGTGCACTTTCATAATATATAAAAGGAGATGTTCCCAATGACTGAGGTAAGACGCATGTACAACGGCTGTTGGTAAAAAACGTGAAATTTGGACAGATGTTTATTTTTGTATTCTGAACATCCACTAAGAAGAGATTTTGAAAATTGTTAACCCCTAAGGGATGAAATGGGGGTTGAAAATTTCTATGGAAAAACCGCCAAAAAATCGCCACCGAAATTCAGGCTCAAAAATATTTCATTTAACACGTGTTTCACAGTTTTTATAGAATTCACCCCTATACTGAAAATAATTTCATAAACATATTTAATAAATGTTCTTATAGTTCAAGCGGGCGAAGCCGCCCAGGTTGCCTAGTGTCATATAATTAAAATTAAAGCAATTACACTATTAACCGGTAAGCCACACAAGAAGTATAAAGAAATAAGAAAATAATAAATGCCAGTTGCCACAGAGACCGAACCTGTGTTTTCCCCAATACGACATCAACCTGCTAATTCTTGATGCGAAACGTATCCAACAATGCTATACTAAGCTTTAATAGTAAAATAATAAAGTTGATTTTTGTTTAAACGATTTCACAATAGTAGTGGGGTTTGATGACATTGTCATGTCTTAAGTGAACAGTCAGTCGCGAGATCCGGTGCGCGTGCACAGTCTGTCGCTATTTTATACTTATTTAACTTTAAAGCCTTCACTTATAACGTTGTATTGTTGAATAGTTAAATAGAATTTATAAGTTATGTTATTACATTAGTTTTAACTGCGATAGAATTTACATTGTGATGTGATAGTGCTTATATAAATTTTACTTTTTCTGGATTACGATTTACTTGCATGTAAGTAATTATTATAATAAATGTTTTCTTTTCTGTACCTAACTGGGTATATTTTTTTATCACTTTTTCTATATAATAGTAAACTAATAAGGAAAATATTATCGAAAATTAAGATCAATTACAAATATTTAAAACAAAATCAGATCGAGTGTCAATAAAAGAAACATACATATATGTCGTGATGAATTAAATTGAATATGTCGATACCATAAAACTTTCTATTGATTAATGAATGGAAGTTAAACGCAAACCAACGACAGCTTTCCACCACGCCATTACACTTTCTCTAGACGTTGCGTCATTGCGCATGAGTTCGGTAAATTGCAATGTGGTACTTTAAAACTATTCTTCGTATAGTATATATTTGTGGATTTATATTAATATGTTAGCTAGTTCTTTTTATTTAATGAAAGGAAAATGTCTCAGATTTCGTGAAAATTACATTGATCTGCTATTCATTCAAACAAAGACATTGATAGTTACGGAGTTTAACGCCGATCTTTGTCTAATCAGAGTAAGGAAATGGGAATAAAATATTGTTATATATATCCAAAAACATTTAAAATTTAATTTTAGCTTGACTTTTTAAAAAAAGAACACTTGTTTTGACTAGCAATTATATAAAACTAAATTGCCATGGAAAATACTTTAATGAAATACTTACTATATAATAATAAATCTTCTACAGGAGCCAGCACTCCACTTGCTCATCTTCATCATGAGTCTTCTAAATTGCATTCTGCTACATATTAACATAAACGAAGTCTGTAATCAAAATTCTTACATAAATTAATTTTTACTTTGACAAGTATTTAGTTTGACAGCTATGTTATGAACTCCAATAATATTTTAGATTTAATAACTTGAGAATTAAAATTTTAATTTTAAAAATTATAAATTTATAGTTGAAAATATTATAAACATTTTTTAAAGTAATTTTTAAGCTTCAGAAGTGTTCATTAATGTTACGATGTAACTGAGTTACGCTTGTGATTCAATTGCTAAAATATACACATGTCTTTATATGTCTCTACGTCTACTCGGTTTTACAGTAGACTTTTTTACACTTTTTTATTCAGCTTTCACGCTGTATCCCGTACACATGTTAGGGAGAGGGAATCTAGTGTGTCTTTACACTCCTTTCCCCACTTTCCGCCGATTTTTGGAGGCAATGCGTGTTGAGTGGCGGAACTCAACGCACACTCTTCGCCTTCACACCAGAGAATTTAAATAAATATTTCACTTTCTCTAGTAGGACCGATCGAACTCGCAACCATTGCGCTACAGTCACACCTTGTGCCGCTGCGCCACGACGTTTTATACTCAAGTAAAGCTACTTCAGAATAAAAAACGAATGTTGTATAACAAATTATAGCGAAAGCAAAACCGAAGACAACGCAGATTGTATTTTTCACGGTTAATGTCGTATGTTAGATCGGTTAGATATACTCGTGAGTGAGTTGAGCGTGTCAGCGTTAAACTAATTTGGCCTGATGTATATAACTGGTTTCTATTGGAGGTTGCCAATATGTATTAGAAATATAATAGTAGATATAAATTTCACATATCATTTTTGTTATTTAAAGGAATGTTAGCGACCGATTACTCATTTTCATATAAAATTTATTGTTTTGCAAAATAAGTGTTTATTTGTTTGTCTAGTTAGAGAAATCAAGATGAACTATAATAGCTTGAACTATAATTATGATTATTTAAAGACTAAACTGGATTTTGTTCCAAGTTAAGATTATATTTATATATTTGGTTTATAGCCTATTTATAACAACAATAACATCAATTATTACGGTACCTTTTTTTATCTGTATGCCGCACATAGCAGGGTTGACATAGAGGGAAACTAAAGTCAAGACACTCCGTATTCATTGAGATACTACCGTTCACTCACTTTCCGCCGAATTCGGCAGGCTTGCGTGTTGAATGGTGGAACTGAACACCGCGCTTTGCGTCACCTAGACGCACATATTTTAAACGTTCAATGTTCAAGCAATTTTTTTAGTATAAGAACATATATTAAATTAATTAAATATTAGCTATGAAAAGGTTTTCAAATTTATATTATTCAAGATAAAAATATTTCGAGTGACAATATAATGTCTGGTTATAAACGTGACGGTTGATCGAGACTTGGGCTTAGTATCTTAATTATTCCAATTTCTGGCGTGGAGGACAAAACGTAAATAAAACACTTTATATATTTATTATATATTAGGTTATATATATATATATATATATATATATATATGTGTATATATATAGCAGGGTAGGCAAAGGGCACTCCGGTGTTAAGACACTCCGTTACCCACTTTCTGCCCAATTCTGGAGGCATTGCGTTTACATACAAAAATATAAAGCAGTGACATTAAAATACGGTATTTAATCTTTTTGTTCTATCGAAGCATTCATTTTACAGGCGTGTAATTACTAAAGACGTTTTAAGATCGACTTCTTTAACTATATTGGTTAACGGTAAAAAGTTTTTATTCAATAAACGCGCAACTAGATTCCAGTGGGTGGTAATTGTGTGCTTTTAAATGGTTTATATATAAATAAATATAGTATACGAAATATTGTTTGTATATTTCTTTTGTTTTTACTTTGTTTAACTTCACTGCATCAATTATAATAGTTTTAGTGTCCATTGTTAAATATTTTTGTTTGATCTTCAAAAACTTACAGCAAATATTAAGTTTAGTTAACATTTTAGTTTAATTCTTTGATTATTGTGTTCTAAGCGCTCTAGGTTTTATTAGTAAGGTATCGTTACACAATAGAAAAATTTATTTTAAAAGTAGAGAGAAAAAGAAAAGAGACACATTATCCATTTATTATTTGAAGTTTGGCACATGTATAGTTTACATAAAGACAAAATAAACTTAAGTTCCTAATGTAATTTAATTACCTAATAACTGGCACAGCAACCTCCAAACAAACTCCATATTCTCTATATTCTAGGATCACTTACCGGTGTTGGGTGTATGTACATCTTCCCTTTCAGGCATCTTTCAGTTATTATATATTAACGAAGATCTGGCTGCTTTTGGCTCCCTCTTTATAAGGCATCGTTTGATACGCGTCATTTCATTCCCTAGTAACTATAATTTAAAATGTACATTTATGTAAAATATGTTATACATTAATATATTAAGATTATGAGCGATAATCAAAGAATAAGAAAAATAAATAAATTATGTAACTGTTTTAAAAAGACATGAAATTGGCAAATAAGAAGGTAATTATGCGAAATCACGAGGCAATTTTTTTACGTCTCTGTTTGTCATATTACTTGAATATTAAGATATATCTGCTCAATTTACTATTCACTTTTTTTCAGTTTTTTACTGCCTTCTATTTAGCATCCTGCTAACAGCAGAGTAGGTAGAGGTAGCCTAGTGTTAACACACTCCGCTTCTTACTTTCCGACGAATTTTGGAGGCATTTGTAGCAGCGAAGAAATGAAAATATTCTATTTCCTCGAGTGGTAATCGAATCCAAAACCTGTCGCATTTATAGTCACACACATGTCCTTTTATATTTAAAGTATTTTTTCTTTTTCTGTTATGCATCGCAAAGTATTATTTCGACTTTTAGAATGAAGTGTCACTACGGTTCATAATTCAGGGAACGAGGACAAAATATTACAAAATTATTCAAACCCGTTCACTTAGCATCAAAAATCAAGATACAACCTATGTAAATATGGATCGAATATTTTTTTTACAGTGAAACCTATGATGGACGACGTCTCTTGGGAAATCGATTCCGATCGGCGTAAAAACTGATAGTAAATCCGGATGATAAATCGCGTTCGTGCAAAATGCCATCGCCGTCACACCCCTTTGATTTTGTAGCAAAATATATATTAATAGATACTTTTAAAGAAATAATTACCATAGAACAATAGAAGTTAGTCATGGTGCAGGGTAAAAATGTAAGCGCGACAGGCTGTGGCTTGGATTTCAATTTGGTGGAATATATTAATATTTAATTTCTTCTCTCTATCAAAAAGTCAAAGGCGCGGTATGAGAGAAATGAGTTTCGCAATTTCAGTTTAACACAATACCTCTAAAACCGCGTCAGAAGTGGGTAACGAAGTGTCTTAACACTAGATTCCCTTTGCCTGCCCTGTTATATGCGCAATACAGCGTGGGGCTGAAAAAGCCAAGCTGAATCTAAGGTAGACCCTCATCTGATTACTGCAATTTCTTTAATAATATAGTTTTTTACTAATACTTTACGAGAGACTTTCTATAGAGAAACAAGTAACTCCATTGATTGAGCTTTTGCAAGATGTTTTTGGTGGGACTTATAAAGTTATAAGTGATCTCTAAAATTGGTCCTTAAAGGAAATAAGTCATTCTCAGTGCTACGTTCATTATAGTTGATCGACTTCAATCAGAAGTACAAGCGTATAATATAATAGTATAATCACGGTCTGCATGAGATATTGTCATTGTATTTTAATTGTCATAGATAATTACAACACATCCTTTAACCTATTTTTTCCTATTAAAAACATAATTAATAAAACTTCCTTTACGCCATTGGATTTTACCGTTTGTTAGAAAAACATAGAGCTTAACTACACATCTTATTTCCATACAAATATTTGGCTTTCATGGCACAGTAACACAGCATCTGACTGAAAATGCAATGGCCATAGGTTCGATTTCTACTCGGAGGAATGAACTATTTTCGTTTCTGTGAGTGGCGGTAGTACACATCTAAATATATAATATGAGTGTCACCACCACATTCTATATGTTTCTTTAATAGAATAGTAATGATATAAAACTGTATAACAGGTAAATGAGGTTAATTTAAATTTTTTTCTTATTCTTCAATGATATTATTTTTTTCAATAACCTTTTATAAATATGTATGTAGGTACATTAAAATTTTACATTTGTAATTAAGTTTTTACATCGGCAATTTTGTTGCGTGGCTATAAAAATATCGTAAAATTATATCACAGTATACCGTTTTATGAACTTTAATTATTATTTTACGCCACATCAAAGGATAAAAACCGAAAGGCTGTGTTGCGTAAATAGTTGAGATTTTTCTCTCTGGACCATTTATTCTCACTTGATGAAGAAAATTGAATTTTTGGCACAACATTTGTGCCAGTCTGTCGTCTGACTCATTCTATTCCATTTTGCACGGTATTCTACATAGAGGCGTGTAAAATCTAATACCAATATACAAATAATTTTAGACATTCTAAAAACTGGAAAAAAGTCAGGGCGGTACGTTTCTTGTCGCAACAAAGAAATTGTCTTAAATTAATGTTATGAAAACGAATGTACTATAGATTAGCAAATAAAAATTACACTATGTAATTCAAAGCGGGCGAGGCCGTGAGCGAGTCGCTAGTGGATAATATCAATGTCCAAATATAACTTCCTCCTTTCTCAATCAATTAATAGAGAACATTTACAAATATTTCAACACAAGAGATACTTGTTATAATTAGCGTAACTTTACCTTGTATACTTACTAACACGTGCAAAATACTTATATATATATGTGTATGTGTGTGTATAAACAAAAAATGGTTTTCTCAACGTTTAAACGATTTGTCTATTTAGACAAATAACTCTTAAAAAATATTTAATTATAATATATTTTACATACAATATTTCGTATTTGGCTTTATATATTATATAATATATATTTTTTGAATAGTTTCAAATTAGAAACAATAGAAAATATTTGCGTTTCTTATCTTTTTTACTTTAAGGGATAAATAAAGTCCTTTCACATTTATCTATTTTTTTATTCGAGTCTGAAGAATGAGCTATTTGACCTTCGAGGTCCATCCAATGAGATTCTTTTATTATTTATATTTGGCTGACCATCGTTGATGTTGACACGGGACGGGACACGTGTGTGTACAGACTGTAAGAGCCACTGGTTGTGAGTTCAATCGAAATAAAATATATAATATTATTATTTTTGCATTCAGGTGTCGAAGAAAGGCGCAGCGTTGACTTTAATTAATCCGTGTAATATTAAATGGTAGTACACATAATTAAGTTTCTTCCTAAATAAATACTTATTATGTTCGATTCTGTTTAATAGAAACTATTTTACAAAACAACTTTGAAATTTGTTTTAAGTTTGTAATGAAGCACTTCAACCTTTTTTATTTACAGAGCAAAAACCTTCCTCCACGTGGCAGGAAGTTTTATTGCAAGGGCTTCCAATTAGGTATATATGTGACAGCTAACAGTTATTTTGTTACGTTGCAGATCAATTTTCAACGTTATAGTAACAAGGAATTGAAAATAGTCGTTTTATTTTGTTTTGATAGTTTTTTTTATAATTTATTATTTTTATCTTGTATTATATTTTTCAGCTTCTCGCTGTATCCTGAATGTAGCAGGATAGGATAGATAGAAGGAGGCTAATATTAAGACATTTCGCTCTCCACTTTCCTAGAGCAAAGAAATGAAATTATTAAATATTTCATTTCCTCGACTGGGAATCGAGCCCAGAACCTGTCGTGTATACGCACTTATAACCATGCGGTGCGCCAAGGCTGGCCTCCTTAATCTTTATACGAGCGTTAATTCTATATATACGAACTAATTACGTTGAAAAAGTACCATATATACAATATTTTTTCTGTTACATTTCATCATATTTTTTTTATTTATATAAATGTAATAATATGTTATCTTTATCTCAAATTAAATTAAGAAAAACAAATTTAAGCTTATTTTAATCAAAAATATTTCGTAATAAAGAATTTTAAAGTTTAAAATACGTGCTTACTTACGTTTAACAACATTTAAAATGAAAATATTTTTTAAAATGGCGTCTCGTTTCATTTTATTCGGACTGCTTTGTATATTTATTACCTAACTCAGCTATCTGATATCTATTTAAATAACGAGTGTATTCAATTTCTTTTATTCCGAAATAAATGTTTTTTTATCTGTGCATTTTTTTTCTGTTAATAAGCAGGGTAAGCAGAGGAAAGTCGAAGTATTTGATCGAAACTCCGATTTCCACCACAAATGAGAAATCATTTAACAGGAACTGTTTAAAAAATATTTAAACAAAACGAACTCCTTTAAAATTAATTTAAAAACGTTTACATTTCCACCCACAAAGAGTTTTTTTTGTATTACAATTACTTCTCTCCATTCCCTGAGAACTGTGCAAGTTCATTTCAACCCCATTATTTATTGGTGGAATTGGTGGCAATTGTGCAACTTATTCTTGCAAGTTCAACGTAGTCTGTAATGATCTCGTGCCGCTCTTAATGGAACCCGGGTTTTAAACTAACAGAAAGTAGGTACCGTACTTTTTAAAATACTAAAGTCTCCATTTACCATTATTATAGATTTTTAAGCTACAATAATAATATAACAATAAAAGATATAAAAGTATGTATTATACAATGTGAAATTGACAAAAATATAAGATATGATCGAGTCTCAAGAGAAAGCAGTACAGCACGCTCTAATGCTTGTGGTCAAGTGGATCGCTAGAGATTCGTTTATTGTTTGAAATGCATAGTTTCTAATTATTAACTGTTTTTTTTTCTTAATAATTTCTTATTATCCATTTTTATTCATGGTTTTAAGGAAAATTGTTTGATATATATACATAGTTTAGAGAAGAAACTTAACACTGCGAATTGTATCGTTACCAGAGGAGAAAAATAGAATAATTCATTTAGTGTCACTTCGTGTGAGAATGTACCTGTTATATTAACAAGATAAACGTTTTCGATACACTAACAGTGACGGCTAGTGGTATTTTCATCGTAATAATTGGATAATAAATAATAAATAACCATGTAATTTGAGGCCGTCGTGGCGCAGTGGCACAAGGGTGCCACCCGCAAACGCGACGGATGTTGGTTCGATTCCCACTATTCACACAATTATTTATTCACTTTTCACCCATTTTCGTTGAAGAAAATATTGTAATACAACAGATATTTTATCAAATAACTTAAGAATATACCTATATGAGGATATACTTACTTTATGTTGTGATCATCAGGTCTGTGCATATAAATTTTTTTGAAAGTCACCATAGTAAGTACGTAACTTATAATATTCAGATTAATTACTCAATATGCAATATATATTGTAATATAGAACTAGCATAGTATAAAGTGAAAATTCATAACAAAGACAAAATATCACAAAGAATTCAATACAGGATGTCCTAATGAAGAACGAAGTGTCATGACACTATTAGACTCTCTGCATAAAAACATTGCTCTTAAACATATTTAATACCTTCTATTAAATAAGTATTAAACATAACCCGACACAGGCAAGACACGTCGTTAATCCAACATAAATGTCACCAGATCTAGGATATGTAATAGTTTTTAACGTGTCAACCGCTTCAATAGAAATGATTTCTAATGAACATGTGAAAGTGCGAGGCTTACCACAACTTGGTCAGATATCGTTGATACGACATTCCTTCAATTCATTTACTAAGTTTTAAGGTACTTTTTTAAACTATTTAAGCCTTTGGTTTATTTCAAATATTACATATGAAAAAACTGTCAATTTCACCATAATTTTATTTATTTTATAAATAAATCATAGATATATACATGTGCAGTCATTAATTAAAAAATAGTCTTAAAAATATGTGCCTAACCAGCAGATGAGCGATATAACGTGAAGCTATAAAAATCTAACACAATTAAACCTATCATAGTTTTTAAATCAACTATTAAAATAATATATTTAAATCAACTAAGAATTTGTTACACTTGTAAAATGTAACAAATTCTTAGTTGATTTAAAAAACACATACATCACATAGCAAGGCAGAACCCTTGCTATGTGCGGGATATAGCGTGAAGCTGATTCAGAGGGAGGGAGGGGAAGCTGAAACAGAGGGAACATAGTGTTAAGGCACTTTGATCCCCACTTTCCATCGAAATCTGGAGCCATTGCGTGTTGAGTGGTGAAACTCAACACCGCGGTTTTACCTTTATACCAGAGCGAAAAAATAGAAATATAAATTTAAGCAAAATATTATTGATTAAACCTATGTTCTTGTTTCAGATCGAGAAATTCTTTCAAGGAAAATTACAGTGAAATAAAGGTTCAGAAAATATATTTTTTTGAAAATTAATACCAAGTGTATAAAAGTGAAATTTAAATAGTGACATTAGTGAGTAGTGACTCGTAGTGTACAGTTATTTAAGTGATGAAGATTTTTGTATTGTGATGTTGTCTGATCGAGGTCCAATGAAGCGACGAAGGCGTTACATATTCTATACATCTATTCAATGAAATCTGCAACAATGTTTTTTGCCATTTGGATTTTTACAGGATACATCGCATTAAGTAAGTGGAATTGTTTATTTCTTCCTAAATTTAATTATTAATAGAAAAATTAAGAGTAGCGTAGAATTTAATTGTAAACCTACCATCCTGTGCGAAGAAAATGTAATCTACATTAAAATTTTACTTTAATGTAGATTATATTAAGTTTTTATTCTTTACATTTTAAATTACATTGTCAATGAAATCAACAATTATTACAAAAAAAAAATCTAAATGCAATATATTATTTGTTGAGTAGAAAATAGAAAAGGAATCTTTTTTTCAATATTTTTTTTAATACCAAATCTTATATAAAAAGATTCTCTAAATGCGTCGTGACAGGCTGACAGCATCAAAAAGATAATTTAAAGAAAAAAATATTTGTCACCTACAAAATTAGTACCTACCTTAGAGTGTACACACTCGTACAGACAGAAATAAAATACTCTAATGAAATCGGAGCTCAGAAATATGGAATTGGGGTGCGGAGTGTCTGAATACTACCCTCCGTCTGCCTTTACTTATATATATGTGGAGCTGAAAAAAAAATATTGTACATAATCATAATAACAAAACTATACATATAGATATCTATTTATTTATTTTTTTTTTGCTTTCTGCAGACTTAGTACAAATCTCATCTGCCAAAGCTACTTAGCGATAATTAATTGGTTTCTCAGAAACGGCTACAATGTCTACAATTTCGAATAAATGAATTTTATTAGGACAACTTTAAGTGCTCTTATATTATTAATATACAAATAATGAATAGATACAGTTTTTTTTTTCACTTCATTAACGTACTTTCGTTTCTCACCGCCGAATACTTGAGACATCGTGTGTTGAGTGGCGGAACTCAAGATCGTGCCTCGTTACTTCATTCGTTGGGAATCGAACGCACAACTTAAAACAATTTGTTCATTAAAAAATAATAAAAAAATATTTTATTTTAAATAAAAGTAAAACTTTTTGGCCGCTTGGACATAAAATGCCTCAATTCTGAAAAGAAAAGGTTGACAAACAAAGGCTTTACGAAGGTTGTTCTTTTTATACAGCTGTGTTTTATTTTATCAAACAATTGTTTTGATAACTGAATTGTGGACCCACCACTTTAAAAATAATGTATATAAATATTATAGTAACGAGTACAAATATAAAAATGACAAATGGATAACTATAATTTTACAGTAGGTTACATATTCTCGTAATTTTTTTCACAATATCAACAACATATTTTCGAAAATAATAATTATTATCAGATAATAATCGAACCTGTTACCGCTTACAAACAAAAAACGCAAAATTACTAAGCAAATAATGTTCTACTAGTCATTTATTATTACATCTTAGAATCAAGTTATATAAGTTAGACAATTGACAATTTAGTATTTATATAGTTATTATATATATACATACATATATATAAAATATATTTAATATTTCACTCATATTCGATTCAAGTTTATGTAGTAGTTATTATTTATGTAGTAGTTAGTAGTAATTATTTATTATAATATAATTGAGAATATCATTATAAGGAATAATTATAAAATGTGTTTATTTTAATATAATTAATATAGCTTTATAATTTAGTACTGAATGATTCCGTCGTTTTTCTCCGTTTGCTGTTATTGATAACTAATATCAAAACAGAGAGCTATATCACTAGTTATTTCTTGAAATATATTGTATAAATGTTTAATTTATAATGCCTTATAATAAAATTTTATAGGATTTATATATATGGACTTTGACTTTAACTCGGAGACAGAGAGAGAGAGAGAACGTCACGTTTTATATGTATCAATCAATCGATAGAAAAAAAAACAAGTCAGTTCTCCTCACCCGAGTATTAGAATTCTACAAAGCATTAGATGTTCTTAGAAAGTACTAGGATATAAGAAGTCAGCAGCAGGTCTATTTTAGCGAACCGTATGTATTCGTACACATCCACGTCCAGCCCTCACGTACACAGAGTTTTTCTATGACTATTCCGTTCCACTCGCGCCTAGTTACAAATAGATACGCCAGAAAGAGATGGAAGATCTATGTCACTGACACAAAGTCCCGTATGTCTCTCTTCAGTGAACTCTACATTTGTATGTGAAAACGGGATACAAGTAGGCTCTGTGGTACAATATTAGTTCAGCATGTTACCAAGACGGCATATCTGTAGAGGAGGTTTGACGAAATTGAATTGAAACGTTTAGATATTTGCACAATAAAAACAGCAACGGAATATAGCGATTGCCAATTTATTTAGCTTCAAACAACTTATATATATATCAGTAATAGGAATGTGTAATACTAACATTATTTTAATATTATCTCATTTTATTCGACAGTCACTTACTAGTAAACATGTACAAGAACTGTTTATCTCATTACTTAGATTTATTTGTATTA